>RYFJ01004483.1:0-58159 GCA_003991445.1 Oryza meyeriana var. granulata | reverse complement strand
CCGTAAATGCGCAGCTTGTACACCTATTAGGTAACGGCTTCACTAGCACCAACCGATGAGAATGTTATAGAAACGACTTAGCTTTCGGTTTTGAGGGGATCCATCCCGTGTCTGGAGCTTGTGAATCCCCGAGCATGTCACTGGTTGTTCTTGATAATCTTCAAGTTTTGAAGTCGAATCAGTGTGACCGACTGCCACAATGGAGCCGTCGACTTCCGTTGCATTCCCAACTTTAGTCACGGACCGCTCGTCGTTCTTCCCGCTTCTTCTATCAAGTACTTTGTCATCGAGGCCTCGCAGCAACAGCTGGGCGAGTCGGCGTACGTGGCATTCGACAGAGGGCCTTGATAGATGGGAGAGTTCCGCTGAATTGTCGAATGAACGAGATGTCTTTGACTCTTGTCGAAGCCGCGATGACACCTGGCCTTATCTTCGGATTAGTTCCTTTCTCAAAACCTCTTGATGAAGTCACGAAATACTCTTCTTTCTTTGGACAACCTATAATATCGTACTAGAGGGCCTCTCGTATTCGCTGGAAGTTGGTATGAAACGTTCCCCGGGCTCTCCCCAAGAGCGAATATGCTTGGGAAGTCCTGTTAGCCAACCTCGCTGTCGGCAAAACGACCGGAGAGTAGTTACCAGACTTTGTTGATCTCCTCCAGACTGCTCGGATTGCCTAGTATATACCGTGAGCCAAAGACTTCGGAATTGTTCTTGCGTCTATTTTTCGACTCCTGTTAGCTTGAAACCGCAATGGCCAGATCACCTGTCTGAGCTCCTGGGGAAGGCTGTATGCCTTCATTGCAAGAGGGCTCCGATCGAGATTACACGCCGAGACGCTCTGGGGAGCCAAGCCGCTCGTTCTCTTCTTCCAGTTGCGTTCTCATCCTACCTCTCGTTCCCGCCCAAGCTGACGTTGCTGTAAGTCACGCCATTTGCCCGGGCCGACGTCGTCTTTGGGTCCCAGTTTGACGTTTGGTGTGGACTCCGAGTGCTTCCGAACGAGAGCGCTGTCGGCTTCGCTTTGAACGAGGAGACTCTTGGGAATCGACCGATGGGTCGGTAGAAGGATATCACCCGACTGTTGTGTTTGTTGACATGCACACCTGTAAGCATGCTTATTATCCTCGGATCGGTCGGGGTGCCGGTGATCATCCGACTGGGTGTCCCAGTAGAGTTGCAGCGTCCACGATGTTCTGTTGGCGGTTACGAAGACTTCGTAGTCTCCGACTCGGTTTAGGACTGTTCTGAGCATCCCCCGCGCTCCGCAGATCGTCGATTGCGCGCGCATGGCGTCTTGTCTTTTCCTCTTTTGCTCGCAGTCGGCGGCCTCCTCCATCTTGCTTCGCTAGTCGCCCTATTCACTGAGTAGCGTAAACCTTATATACCCATGAAGAATTTCTTGGCGAAGAAGCTCTCAGCATGATGTCCGACTTAGAGTCGCTAGTCCGATGGTAATCGGAGTCCGACTCAGTCAAGACGGATGGTTGATGGATGAGTGTACTCCGACCTCCCTTAATCCGATCTCGAGCGCTCGGGCCTATCCAGTCAACTTCAGGGGATCGGTTTGCCGCGTCGGATGTAAGATGTAATATCCGGTCTCCGAGTTCCCGAACGGGAATTGAACATCATATTCCCTCTCGCTTCTATCCGACCGCTCGAAATAACCGATCCGCAGTCGAAACACTGAAAGAAGAGTGTCCCTGGGCCAGGCGTATATTAAAATCGCCGCCACATGTCCTCAAGATTGCCGCAGCGTCGTGGGGCCGACTTTAGCGCCGAGTCGGCTGTCCTCGGCCCGGTTGGATCGGGTCCTGATCGACCAAGGTAGATTGCCGAACTTCAGTTCGGCGAAGTCGAGGCTTCCGAATTGAATGTATCTTCGGAGAGAATTTGCGCCCTGTCGACTCCGCGTTGTGATCCATCGAGCTTGTGATGTGAATCGCCGACCCCTACCTGCGCGCAACTGTCTATGTTTTACACCAGGCAATAAATATTATCGTAGTCGAACGAATGTAAACTCTGTGATTGCAAAGAAAACACAAGGATTTATACTTCACCTCATTACCGTAATACCCTACTCCATTGGTGTTATTACCTTCTTGAGATTTTGTGATTCTGGTGAACCAATACTCATCCTGCCCCATGGCGCCTGCTCCCCGTATAACTGGGGGACAGTTACAAGTTGGGAGTCCCATCGTATTACACTAGGAATCTCCCCTTTAGAGATCATAACGCACTCCGACTAGACTGTATATTCCTTTCTATACAAGCGATCCTCCAATCTAGTATATCTCTTAATACAGGCTATAGGCCCATCCTCTATCCGAGTGCCATATGCTTGCCATAGTACCCGGGCCACACCCCACAGGTAGAGGACTTGTCACGCCAGGTCTGCCCATTGCAACAACAATGCTCATCGATTACTTTTTCAAGGCACTCGTATGCATCCTCAAGATGTCTCTATCTGGGGATCGCTGCAACTGGTCCCACATCTGAATCTTGAGGTCAAGGACCCTTTCACGGACCCTAACGAGCTCCCGTACTCCAGAGATCACTCTTCATGCCTCTGTGTAAAACCATACTGGCCTGGACATTGGCTCATCAGTGTGTATGCCAGATCCGCCGAAGTAAACTTTCAGACTCGCATAAACGGAATGACTAATGACTTGCTAAGACACGCAGGTTGAGAACTTACTTTTGTAGTCGGAGCCTCCCACCCAGGCCACGCTTCTCATGTTCGGCTTTTCTTACCGACTTGACGATGCCTCTTAACTCGGCTTCTCACTGTCAAGCTGCGTTGGCCATTTGTCAGGTCGGCCTTACTCTTCAAGCTCGCCCTGGCTCTTGGGCTACGCAGCTGCGATTCCCTCTCTTCAGGTCTTCAAAACCTCTCGCTTCGAGGGGACTGCACGACGAAGCCCAAGACTCAACCGTGCGGTAGTACAAACTAGCGCAGAACAACAGCAGCTGCATGAATACGTCGACGTCTTCAGTCGGGAAGATAGCATCGAGTATTACTCATCTCCGGCTTGGCCCAAGTCTCATCCCATGAGCTGAGTCCGCGCACTCTTCGCCAGGCTCCTCCCCGCCATGACGCTCCTCCATCTCAGGCTTGGAAAATGGGCCCCCCCGAAGCTCTCCAATTCATTGAGTGGGGAGCCTCTTTACTAGGATCTCCACATCTGCCTCATATATGGTCGTACTGAGTTTCTGCGCAGGGTGGAGGACATCAAGATGATTAACTCGAAACAAGATCAGCCAAGACTCTCCATAAAATCATACCCGACTCCCTTGGACCCGCTAAGCTAGCAGCGTTAAGCAAGCATTTCGCTTCCCTCCTCGCAACAACTTCATCAAGCCTAATCTTCCGTCCGTTCAGCCGTCCTGGAAATCGGAGGCGTCACACGACGGAGCTTCAATCCGAGGCAAGTTGATCTCTGTCGCGGCGACAACAGACGACGTTACACCACAACGGCGATGGGTCCGGCCTCCACACCGTTTCCCCCGCCGCTCCGGGCCGGACTCAGGGCTTCGACGTGGCCTCTGCAACAGGCGAGCTCAGGGCTGGCCTAACCTCAGCGACCGCCTTTTGTCGACGCCGACGGCGACCCTCAGTCCGACCGACTCGGTCTCCGTGCACCCGGCTGGACACTGCTCAGCGGTGTGTTCCGCGCCGACTCGCTGGATAGGCTCGCTGGGGCAGCCGCTTCAAGAAGAGCGGCCACATCTCTCCTTGAACGAATCCGCCCCTCCTGCATAGAAAACACGACCATCAAAACACTTACTCCAACACGCTGATTCAGAAAATCCGGAGCAACGACCTTCTTGGAAACGTCAGCTCCTGCTGGTAACCCGGGTTCCGTGTCGGAGCTAGCTCCGGTGGTCGCCCGGATCGCTATCACAGTCGCGCGGCTGCATCACCCGATCGCCTGACTCCGGTTTGGCGATGAGACCTCCGTCTCTCGCGCGTCTCTCCGCGGCCTACCCCTCACCGCGAACCGGGCTCACAATGTGGCTCAACCCACAAGTCTCAACCTTGGCTCGATACGCCTGGGCCCGCGCATCAATCCTTTATCTTCACCGGCTTACCTCCACGCCGCCCTCATGGCCCCTCGCCCCTATACAAAATGGGCCTTCCTCCGCTCTCTTGAGTCAGGTTGGTAGCAGAGGGCTCCTCGGCTCTCTTCGATGCGACGCCGACAATGGCATCCTTCATTCAAACTCTTCATGCCACTATAAGTGAGTCAACAAATACATCACGCAAATGCTGATCAATCACAGTCCACAGGCATCATCATAAAAGAAGATTAAAGGTTACCTTGGGTCCGGCCGAATGTAATCTATTAGCCACGAATCCCACGAGTATCGTCCCGGTCAACGACCACCCCTTCAGTGAATAGCCTAACAGGGGTCTCACGTCACTTCCCCCTTGTTCGTCACTCATTGGCTTAACTCGTCAGGATTACATTTTTGCCTTAAAGCCCGATCCGAATGCACTCTCTCAGCTTCAGCGCTGGATGCGTCCGTCAGAAGCGACGAGCCACCTAATGTCCTTGTCAAGCACTTCTGAGTCATCTATCCTTCACCACAGTTGATGTGCTGCCCATCTCTTCAAAGACGGCTCTTGTGACCAGTTTGCGTTGGTAAACCACGCGGCAACCGGTACAATGGGCGCAAGAAGACCAATCTGCGCAAAATAAACATTCTGTGTCCAGCCTTTCAAAGAAGATTTCAGGCGGAATCAAATATGCTCTTCTTCCCATCATCCTCAGACTGGAACCAGGCACCCGCCCCATCACATTCATATTTCTTGGAGGTTTGGTCTTGATGTGAACAGATTCGGCAAGGGATAACAGGGTTCAACACCCAAGAAGCATCACAAAGAAACAAATATGGAGATCTGAAGAATCGATGGTTCAAGCACCCACTCAGCCCGTAAATCAAGACTGCGGAAAAATCCAGAAATAAGCACAACATCGCCAATCAAAAAAAGGCGAAAACTACCGTATTCACCAGTGATTGCATTTTGGGACGACTTCCACCCTTGCCGATCCGCTACGACAGTCACACGCTTGCTAGGCAACTTCAGTCACTCTCCAGCCGCCTTCAGCTCACCGAGCCATAATAGCAATCGCCTAAAACGTCCGGGGCACCGCAAAGATCCGAAGTTCAGCCATGACTGGACGGTAATTTGGGAAAAGCCAGAATCGGCATGAACAAACGAAAGGATGGAATCGCCCACGTTCGGTGGAATAGCAGCAGCACCCTAGCCGGCGGCAAGCAAAAGTTGGGCGCGAAGGATGGAAGTGAACATTGGCTGATTGGAAATGAAGGAATCTTTTTCTCTCTCCCTGCTTTATAGATGCCAGATGTCGACTAGATGTCTGGCCTCACAGTCAGCGCTGGCCCAAGAATGAGTTCTTATCGTAGCAATGTCATGTGGCGCCACAGGCTGATTGAAATTATCCTGTTCTACCACACTGAAACGATGAGGTAAACAGAACTATGTTCTATTAACGCCAAAATTGCACATCATTATCGGGGGGGCGCTTGTTTAAAGGAAAAAGATTGTCAGCCAATGGAATTCATTAAAGAGACCAAGTTTGGAAGGAATCATGTAAGGACCCGCATGCACTTAAATTACCCTTATCTATTTAGGTAGTTTATACTTTTTAGAGAAACACGGATCGCGTGTCCGATCAGGCTATGTAATTTTCCTTTTCTAATAGAACTCCTGTTTTGGTTCGAATCCTTACCAAACTCGGGTATAAAGAAGTATGCTCGGACCTTGCTAAATGCATTTCAATATCAATACAATTCGTGCATCGCCACCTTTTGGAGTCTTGCTTCTCGACGCTGCATCGGATAGGTCGAACTCCTGCGAGAGGGTAAGACTCTCACCCCTTACCAGGTACTCTTTCTGTCACGCTGCATCAGTTTAAGTTTTATCTAGCCTAATATAATCCATCAGCTGCATAGTTTTTACGCTTACTGGGTTACGTTATCATCCGTTTGTGCTGCATCGGTTTGTCTGACGACTAAACCTGCCTGATAATATATTCCTGCTAGGATGATAGATTTTGTCAAAGCGTACTTATCAGAATGAATAGCCGAAATTATCTAACTATACATCACATTTGCTTTAATCCATCGTCATTGAGTTCTTTTATTATCAATCTGTGCTGCATCAGTTAATCTTGAACTACTAGATTGATAATAATAGATTGTCCTTATAAGCCGATGGGTGTTAAGCGATTTTATCGCACGTCTAGCGTATTTATCTTTCAAAGCCGACTTACTATTTATTATTTCTGCCTATCTATTTTATCATCGGCTTCTAGCCAATACCATGTGTGTTCTCGAGATCGTGGCTATCAATTGCTTACATTTATGTGAATGTCACACTACTTTATCGGCTTCCAGTCGATGTTCAATACTTTGATCAAATCCATTATCGCTTATGCACGTCAGGTAGTCCTATTTAATTTATTGATTCTATCACGCTTCTTAGCCACAGTGCAAGTCTAATTGTAGTCAACTATGGCAAGCGACAAGCAAACCCCGCGCCACGCAATACCGGGTCAGACAGCAACGATTACCCGGGCGCCATGACGCGATACACGCGCGGCCACCGAGACTGGCCGGGCCGAACCCTCAGGCGGCGCTAACTATACATCGCAAATCCTGAGTACAGATAATATCGGCCGATTGGTTTTCTAATCTAATTGTTTTTCCTTGTCAATACTTGAGCAAATGACTGCACGCCTATCGAACCTCAAATTTTAGAATCACAACTGATAACGCAAACTTCCCAGGCCTTCGCTGTGATCTCTCCCAGACGCCGAACGGTCCTGACGGTTTTCCGTGTCAAGCTCATGGAGCCTTATGCCTAACATGTATGTTTGGGATCTTATCCACCAGGTCTCGAGATATTATCGTTACAAGTACAGCTGTCTTCATTAAAAATTGAGGATGCAGGTATCTTCTCGGATCCTGCCACGTATAGTGGATATTTTCATAAATTACCGTGCCTACAATTGCAGTGGCATCAGTGCATGACAACATAAACCCGCTACATGATCAGAAGAGTTAACTTTGAGTAGTGCACTACCGCGAGACCATAAATATCTTCCCAGCTGACATGATCGGACGGAGTCAAACTTTTGAGTGGACCCATCGAAGACTATAAACCCCTTTTGCAGCTGACATACGCGGAAGAGTCCTATTATTACGAGTGCATCTACATCGACAAGACTATAACACATATTCCGACTGACATGAAGTCGAAGATCCTATATACGAGTATTCCCTACTCGGCAAGACTAATAAAGTTTATTCGGATTGACATGATCCGAAGAGTCTCACATACCAGTATTAATCTACTTGGGAAAAGACTTCCAGTAAAGAATCCTTGACTTATTTTAATTGTCTTCATAATTTAAGTCACAAAGTCGGGCTACACCATAATAGGTGCGCCTATTCGGATGCACTATTCAATATCTATATGAAAGCCTTCATAGCCTCGCTGCCAGCTGACTGAAGCAGGACTCGGAAAGAAGACTATCCGGACAAAGAGTACTCGGGAGCATTGCACTCGGCCGCAATCTTCACCTGGAGGTATGAGCACTCGCATCAGCTTGTGACTCAACTATTGAAGGTCTCAGATGCTACTGTGGAGTCATGGCCCCAGTACCTCATTACCAGTATATTGGGCACTCGGATAGAGGATGCTTTGGCAGAACCCCCCCCCCCCATTTGTGTAAACAAAATTTTTAAAAAGCACGGATTTTTAAGATAGCCCTGGCACTTTGCTTTATAACGAGGACATATATCTTAGTCGGATAGTCTCTATCTCTAAGAAGATATCCCTTGGCCGTATCCGACTGGGATCCTATCATGTACCCTGTTCCCCTAGTATATAAAGGAGGCGGGCACCCCTCAGGGCAAGAACAAGATCATCGATTCATCAAACACCATCAAGGAATAACAACCTCAACTGGATGTAGGGTATTACCTCACATCGGGCCTGAACCAGTATAACTTTCTGTTTCCTCTGCAATCTCATCGAATTCACCTTCGGCCGAGTAGCCCCATAGTTTTATGCGGTACAGAGCATCGACAGGATTCTATCCTTTCCGTGTCGTAAAGGTAAATGATGTCGAGTTCACTCTACTCTAATCTCTTTATGGGCCGGTCACCTCTATCCGGATGATTGTATTTGCCTGTAAGGGTACCCTGCAACCCATGTCTCCACAGTAGCCCTTGAGATTTTAGTCGAGTTGATAGCTTGCCGTCAAAGTGCTATTCCTCACGGTAAAAAATTTTCTTGAGTGCTACCTTTCAGAATGCCTTTCTTCCCATGTTCTGCTTCTGTTAGCTGGCAAAGAGGCCATAAAAGGCTTCATAAAAATATAAATAGTGTGCACCGAGAAGGTGCACCTATTAGGTGTAGTCCTGACTCTATCTTAGTTGTGTAACAAATAAACGTAGAATCAAAGCATGTAATCTGCATGATAATGAATAGTGTGTGCCGAATAGACGCACCTATTAGGTGTAGCCCCGGCTCTGTGCTTAGTTGTGACGCAACTAAACATAGAGTCACAACCTTTAAACTCTTTCCTGTGTGAAATTACGCAAAAAATTAATTTCTTCACTCAATATGACGAAATTTGCTCATGGCAAGGCTGAATTATAAGCCTTTAATCACTTTCGACTCTAGCCCAATTCGTGACAAGGTGTACTTGACTTATATCTGCATCCCAATTTTATAGAGACTGGTTCAATCTTGAAAGGATATATCATCAATACCTTAAAATAAATAAATACTTGAGTGCTTTACACCCAACTGTCGCCAACATGAAGAATATATCTGAATATTTAATATGGAATCTTGTCAAACAAACATCTGCATCATGATTTTCAATGACAACGGTGTCAATAGAACGTGCTATTTAAGAAGCCTTTCATTTCACACGGCCCACAACCGAATGCGCAAGCCCAAGCTCTCACATCCAGCGCAACCTTTTCTTTTCCGGAGAGAGGAAAAGATCCCCCTTCTTCCTCCATTCGCGTGTCTCTTCATCTTCCAAACTCCCAGCGTGTAACACCCTGAATTTATCCCCATATAAAAATAATTGTGAAAAAGACAATTTTAAAATTAAATTAAAAGCCTCAAGAGTATAAATAATAAAATCAGAGAGAAATCTATAGCAAAATAGGCTTGAAATAATTTTATAAAATCTTTGCTTAATTATTCTATTTTGGGATTTATTTGATTAAGGAAGTATTTTTATGAATTAAATTGAGTTCACAACATTAAAACAAAAGGAAAAGAAAATAAAAACCCCCTCCCTATGCACGGGCCGAATCCGGCCCCGTACTGTGCACTAAACCCCTCTCCGCGCGCATGCTCGGCCCATGCCTGCGGCTGCCCGTCTCTTGTGCTTGCCGACAGGGAGGTCCACCTGTCGGATCGTCCCCGCCTCCAGTCGGAGAGCATTGTACTGCTCCGAACACCACCACCGTGAAATCCGATCCAATCCGCGTCGATTTGGGGTTATCTGATCTGATTGATGAGGTTTTGATCCCCAAGGTCTCTCTCCATCTCGCTTCCCTCAAAGAATCGCAGCATGAATATAAGGGAATCAACACGCAATGGACTCGAGAAGCTTCGGACTCCGAGGAGAACCTCTAATCTGCCGCGCCGCAAATCCGAGCCGATCTCCTCTGTCCTCCTGCTATAGCTAAAATAGTGACTCCCGGCGCCCCTCTCTCTCTTCCGCCTCAACCCAAGCCATTTTGCATTGCGGAGCCCTAGCGCCATGATGCTTTGCTCTGCCATCGCCGCTGACCTTTAGTCTAGCGCCGCCGTCGCCCTAGTCACCGCTAGCACTGACCGTCGCCTCGGTCAACACCAGCTGAGCGTGAGGGAGCTAGGTTGCCATTCCCCACCACTGAAGACCCCTGGAACCGAGGACCGAGGAGCTCCGCCGCTAGAAGCTCGCCGCCGGCCTCTCTCATCGCCATCCTCGCTGTTCATGCCGGTAAGGCATCCCATGATCTTCTCTACTGTTCCCGTCCCTCGTGCGCGCCGTGCTGCCGATCGCGGTGCCATTGGTCCCCATGCCACCGCCGTTGCTGCCATTCCCTGAGCCGCCCGATGCCGACTGTACGCCGCGTCACCGC
This sequence comes from Oryza meyeriana var. granulata, assembly GCA_003991445.1. NCBI lineage: Eukaryota > Viridiplantae > Streptophyta > Magnoliopsida > Poales > Poaceae > Oryza > Oryza meyeriana. The sequence continues at coordinate 47,971 of RYFJ01004483.1, read as the reverse complement.
CCGTGTCAGCAGGGGTTCGCATCTAAACAGATCTCAGCCGTCGATCTCCCTGATTAGATCTCGCCTTAGATTGTTGATCAAACCCATAGCCGTTGATCTAAGTTAGATTAAATCTTAGCCCTCCGATCTATCTTAAACCGTGGATAAATCTAGGACGTCCAATCCGATCCCATAAAATCTATACCATCGGATTGCCCTGTGAACCTCGGTGGACTCGGTCCACTATGGACCAAGGCCCTTCCTCTCTCTGTCCGGTGGGCCCCATCTGTCAGTCGCAGTTCACCCCTCTCTCTCTTGATGATGTCATAAATGCTTTCCGAATTAAATTAATTCCAGTAATGACGCAATAATCAGTTTTAATTCTTTTAAAGCTTTTAAAAGGGTTTAAACTTCTAAAATTCATAACTAATTCATCGAACTCTGTTTGGGTGATTTAACTTGCAGAATTCTTAAGAATCAAGATCTACCCATTAAAAATATAATATTATACTGTTCAGTGTGTTGATGTTGTTTTGCTCATTTTTGTTATTGCCTTTTAGTCGCTGACGCTCAGAAGAGTCGCAGTTTCTCGACGGAGAGTCAAGGTTGTAGGGAGCAGCAAGGCAAGTCACACAGATTCTTAAATCCCTTTAAGCATCTTGTTCCTATGTTTAAAGCTATATTGCCTTTCAACTCTGCATTTATTTGGAATGTCGTTGGTAAAGGAAACCCTAATATTTGTTTATGGCCCCTTGACTTTATTTACTGAACATTGAACCTATGGCAATGTGACTAGCTGCTATTTTACTGGTTAGCTAGAGTAACTCTAGGACCCTGCTTAGCTGTGCTTAGCAAACTGTAGAACAATTAATGGGATATCACTAAAGTTGACATTGCTGTTGTCTCACATGAAATAATGGTTCAACTACGACTTGGTCATGCGGATAATTAATGTCCACTAAAACTTGATAAAAAAGGTGGGTTGCGAGCATCAGGGGTGATGTTGCTAGCGTGCTCGTGACAGTGAGGACTGATTCTGACTACTTGTTGCAAGCAACACTCGTGCTAACCACAAGCTAGAATGGGATAGCAGAGTTTGAAGTGTGCTGAGTTCAATAGGAGGCACCAGGGTGTGTTTTGGCTGATAAATAAGGCCACACTGACAGTGACAATAAGACATGCTTCGGGCGTCGGGCCGTCTCTTGGGAAGGCACTTTGATCACCCGACCGGAGTTCAGCAGAGCTCTCTATTGTGAGTTACATAGATATCCTCTCACAATCGCTTTTGAGGCATCCATGGTGGTATCGGCGCACAGTGATGTGTTGTGGAGTTGTGTCTTGTGGGTAAATTGTAATCTCTGCCAGAGTAAAACTATTCGAATAGCTGTGCCCACAGTTAAGGCGAGCCTAGCATGTTTTCTGTGAATTAGTCCCACATTAATTAAATTTGATTTATTGAGGATGAATCATGGTTAGCTCCGGTTGGAGTGGTTGGGCCTATACCAATTTGGTGAATGTATAATGTTGGATAATGTTGATTAATTATTGATTTTTACTACTGTCTTAATGCTTTCTTAATGTTGTTTATGCAAATTGAGCCCTATTATGCATCCTTGTTATCTTGTGCACTTGTAAAAATAAAATATATTTTTTTTTTTTTGTTTTTTTTTTTTTTTTTTTTTTTTAATAAATTAAATTAAATTTTTTTTTTTTTTTTTTTTTTTTTTTTTATTTTTTTTTTTTTTTTTTTTATTTTTGTTTTTTTTTTTTTTTTTTTTTTTTTTTTTGTTTTTTTTTTTTTTTTTTTTTTTTTGTTTTTTTTTTTTTTATTAAAATTTTGTGGCTTGCGGAGTATTTCATGAACTACTTGCAATCAACATCATTCATTCAGAGGAGTACTTCAGCAAGGGACTGCTTGGAGGATTAAGTGGGAGCCTGGTCAAGTTCGTGGAGTGGTTCGTCACGTTGTTTAGTTTATTTTCCGATGTTAGAACTTTATTACTTTGAGAGTCACCATTCACCTCTGTAATAATTACTTTCGGTATGTAAACAATTACTTTGATCATCAACTATGTCATGTGTGCCTCGGTTGATTCCTGGACGAGGATTTACACACAATAAAACTCCAGAATTTTGGATGGAAATTTTGGGTGTGACACAGCGCCCCTTTTTCTTCAAAGCTCCTTGCGTCGTTTTGTCTTCGAAGCTCCCTTGGGTTTCTCCGTGTCATTGGTCAGATCTAGATCCATCCATTTCTCCAATGCTTTACTCTCGCCTCCACCCCCAATGCCATCCAGCTATTTTCTCCAACCCTAGTGTCGATGTTTTGTATCGGCAATAATAATATGGGGCTACTCGTGAGACCTAAACTTGATGGATTGCAAAGGAACACGAAACAATTTATCCTGGTTCAGGCCCTCAAGGTGAGGTAATACCCTACTTCCAGCTGTTGTGTATTACCTTTGAGGTTTCTCTGGTGAGATTGTATGTCTTCTCTCTGGTGAGAGCGTTCTCCTGCCCCGAGGGGCTCCCTACTCCTCCTTATATACTGGAGAGTGGGGTTACATGATAGGAATCCCAGTCAGACTCTGACCAAGGGATCTCCTTCTAGGAATACAACGTACCCGACTAGGACTATATCCATTTCCTTATCATACAAGGTAATATAAATCGATTCCTGTTGTATACCTAATTACAGGATTAGGCCCATTCTCTATCCGAGTGGCCAAGAAAGCTTCTCATGAGGTACCCGAGGTCCATGGCCTCCACAGTAGCCCCTGAGACCTTCATAGTTGAGTCACAGCTGGTGCCGAGTGCTCATCCTCATTGGTGAAGATTTCCCGAGTGCCTTGCTCCCGAGTACCCATTGTCTGAGCATCTCTTCTCCAAGTCATGCTTCATATCAGCTGGCAATGAGGCTATGAAGAGCTTCATAGAAAAATATGAATAGTGTGCACCGAATAAGCGCACCTATTAGGTGTAGCCTCCGACTTTGTGCATAATTGTGGAACAATTAAACATAAAGTCAAAGATCTTTAACCTTTAAGTCTTTTCCGAGTACTATATTTCTTAGAAATTGGACTCTTCAGCATCATATCAGCCGGAAACATCTTTTTGCTCAAGGTAGTTTGGCTAAGCATGTAAGCCGAGTACCACTTCATGGATTTTAACCCAATATGTTGTGAGTTGTTCTTGAGAGATACCTGCATCCCCAATTTTAATAAAGACCAGCTATTGATCCTTATAAGGATATATCCTCAATACCTGTCAAATAATTCAGATATCTGAACACATGTGTCCAACAATTAGGCTTAACAAGAAGCATATCTGATTATTTCAATCAGTCTCTGTAAAATAGCATCTAAACTGCGATTTTAACACAGCCAGTGGTCGGCCCAATAGGACATGCTACTTAGAGACTCATATCTTATGGTCTATTACCGAGCTAGCCGGCCCAAGTCCACTAACTTGGCGCAGGCCTTATAAAGCAGTGGGAGAGAGAAAAGATTCCTCTTTCTCCCCCAATCTGCCAAATCGCTTAAGCTCCCAAGCTGTGCCCAAACTTCGTGCTCTCCGCTCCGCTAGGGTTTGCTGTAGCCCATGCTCCCAGCCTGAGATTCGCTAAGAACTGCCTCCCAGCGTTGATTCCTAGTAGCCAAAAGCTTCTCCGCCCAGCTCCTCACCTCCAGCGATGTCGAGAGCCCCTTTCGATATCCCAAACATGTCGTCGGGATCCTGGCCGGTGTCAGACTGCAGCTCCACGAAACTGACGATTTTGGAAAACAAGAAGATTCTACAACCCAAGAAGATAATCAATTGGTGTCCCGTTGCCGGTGAGTCAGTTCCCGCTCCAGGTCCAGGTGAGACCGTGGTCTTCACTTCTTTTTCGACCGTGGTCTATCTCTTCCTTCTTCTGAGTTCCTCCGCCGCCTTCTTGGTTTCTATCAAATTGAGCTCATCAACCTGTCGATGTTTTACACCGGCAATAAATATATGGGGCTAGTCGGCGGATGTAAACTCGGTGGATTGCAAAGGAACACAGAGAGATTTTATACTGGTTCAGGCCCTCAATGTGAGGTAATACCCTACGTCCAGTTTATATGTATTCCTTTGAGGATATACGGTGGTGGTTCTGATGAACTTGTGTGCACCTGCCCTCATGGGGCGCCCTGCCTCCCCTTATATACTGGGGGACAGGGTTACAAGGTAGGAGTCCCCATCGGATTACGACTAGGAGATCTCCCCTTAGAGATATAACGCACCCGACTAGGACTGTATATTCCTTCCTATACAAGGCGAAGTCTGCCGAATCTAGCTATATCTCTAATTACAAGGCTAGGCCCATCCTCTATCCGAGTGGCCCATATGCTTGTCATGAGGTACCCGGGGCCCATGGCACCCACAGTAGCCCCCGAGACCTTCATAGTTGAGTCACAGCTGATGCCGAGTGCTCATCCTCCACGGTGAAGTCTTCCCGAGTGCATTGCTCCCGAGTGCTCTTTGTCTGAGTGCTGCTTCTCCCGAGTCCTGCTTCATGTCAGCTGGCAGCGAGGCTATGAAGGGCTCCATGTAGATGTTGGAATAGTGTGCGCCGAATAGGCGCACCTATTAGGTGTAGCCCCCGACTTTGTGCTTAATTGTGAAAACAATTAAACATGAAGTCAAAGATCTTTAACCTTGTAGTCTTTCCCGAGTAGATTACTACTGGTACATGAGACTCTTCGGTATCATGTCAACCGGAATATAATTTATAGTCTTGCCGAGCAGGGAACTACTCGTATGTAGGACTCTTCGACTTCATGTCAGTCGGGATGTATGTTTATAGTCTTGCCGAGTAGGATGCTACTCGCATATGGGACTCTTCAGCGTCATGTCAGCTGGAAAGGGGGTGTTTATAGTCTTTCCCGAGTAGTATATTACTCGAAAATCAGACTCGTCGGCATCATGTCAGCCGGGGTAATTATTTATAGTCTTTCCCAAGGAATATATTACTCGAAAATTAGACTCGTCAACTTCATGTCAGCTGGAAAAGACGTTTATAGTCTTTCCCGAGTGGCGTCCCACCCGGAAGTTAGACTCCTCCGCATCATGTCAGCGGGAATGAGAAATTTATAGTCTCTCCCGAGTAGTGCACTACTCGAAAGTTAGACTCTTCAGCTCGTCATGTCGGCTGGAATAATGTTACTCATGGCAACTGGTGGCCACGCATGTAGGCCGAGTACCACTTTATGAAAATAAATCCACGGCGTGGTCAGGTGTACCTGAGAAAGATACCTGCATCCCCAATTTTAATGAAGACCAGCTTGTGATCCTTGTAAGGATATATCCTCGAGACCCGGTGGATAAAACAGATACCCAAACATATATGTTTAGCAATAAGGCTTTCATGAAGCATATCTGTTTACCTCATCGGTTCCTGTGGGTAGCACCAGCGCTATAATTTCAACTCAGCCTGCGGGCGGCCCACATGGAGCGTGCTATTGTAGGAACTCATATCTTGGTGGCTGCTACCAAATAAGCCAGCCTGAGCCGACCTATCCAGCATAGCTCTATAGAAGTATCATCCATCGCATGTCAGGATGAGTTTTTTGGTGTTGGTAACCGCAATCAGCCAGAGAAATCCTTATTCGCAAGCCTTTCCGACTTACGTTCTGGATGCAACCTGGTTGCCACGTAAGCCTGAGTGGGTATATTGCAGGATCTGCTTGCCCTTCTCAGGTGTGACGCAGTGCATGAGAACTCCGGATGCACTTTGACGATGTAAGTCTTCTCTGACTTGGGTAAAGCCGAACAAGGTACCCGAACCTTGCATTAGCAGAGGGTTCAGCTGGCGACCCTCATGGGGCGTACCCTATCCAACAGAGTTATGGCCAAGCTAGGCACCCGAACCTTGCATTAGCATAGGATTCGGCTGACGACCCTCATGGGGCGTACCCAACCTGACAGAGCTGTAACCAAATAAGGTACCCGAACCTAGCATTAGCGTAGGATTCGGCTGGCGACCCTCATGGGGCGTACCCTACTTAGCCGAGTAGTACACAGCCTCGACTGGCACCGGAGGTCGATTATTAGCTCGCATGGAGCGTAGCCGGGGAAGATGACGTCCCGACTGGCGCAAGTACTCGGTAAGTAGCCCTCATGGAGCATCCCGAGTGTACTTTGGCAGACATGTCCAGCCCCCGAGCATAGGAGATGGGCTCGCAGCCCTGAGTTCCTGTCACGCATATCCGGAGCTGGGCCTGCAATATAAAGATATCGGATGAGTAGCATCTGACGATGAAAATAATCACCCGAGTAAAATGTATTTTACAATATATGTAAATACGAGTTCTTCCTCTTATTGATATTAATTTCCCGAGTAGTTGATCCCTTACGTTTAAGCACTCTGCCCGACTAGTCATAGCCCCCTAGCGTCGGAGTTGGCTCATGGTCTTTCCAGACACGCGTTTTGGGTGACTTGAGTTCGTCTTTCATGGAGCAAAGTTTCATGGATTAGGATTTATGCTACTTGAGTACTTTTGCAATCATTTAAGAGCAAAAACAGAGAAGAGTGCAGCTTGTGCACCTATTAGGTGTAAGCGGCATTGGCAAGGCCGAGTGAAGAAATATTTATCAGGAAGCGACTTAGCTGTTCGGTATTTCGGAGTGGGGATGCCATCCTTGCGTTTGAGCTTGTGAGCCCCCGAGCATGTCACTTGTTGTCCTGATAATCTTCAGTTATTGAAAGTCGAAGACGATTGTGACCGACTGCCACAAGAGAGTCGTCTGACTTGCGTTTGCGATTCCCAGCTTTAGTCAGGACCGCGTCGTCGGTGTCGTCCCGCTTCTTCTGTCAGGATGCCTTTTTATCTTCAAGGGCCTCAGCAACAGCATGGGCTGAGTCGGCGTATTTGTTCGCCATGTTGAATAGAGCCTTGACAGAGTTGGGAGGCTTCCGAGTGAATTTGTCGATGAACGAGATGTCTTTGACTCCTTTTCGAAAGGCGGCGATGACGACCTCGTCCTTGATCTTCGGGATTGAGTTCCTCTTCTCAGAAAACCTCTTGATGAAGTCACGAAGAGACTCGTTCTTCCTTTGGCGCAACTGATATAGGTCATACTCGGAAGATGGCCTCTCGTATGTTCCCTGGAAGTTGGTGATGAACCGTTCCCGGAGTTCTCCCCAAGAGCCGATTGATCGCTTTGGGAGTCCTGTTAGCCATGTCCTTGCTGAGTCGGCTAGAGCAACTGGGAGGTAGTTAGCCATGACTTTGTGATTTCCCCCAGCTGCTCGGATCGCTAGAGTGTAGACCGTGAGCCAGGACTCGGGATTGGTCTTGCCATCGTATTTGTCGATGCCTGTAGGCTTGAAACTCGATGGCCAGTCGACCTGTTGTAGCTCCTGGGTGAAGGCCGGTATGCCTTCGTCTTCATGAGGACTCCGACCCCGACTACGGCGGCGAAACCGCTCGTGGTGGAGGCCGAAATGCTCGTTCTCGTCTTCCAGTTGGCGTTGCTCGTCTTCTTCTCGTTCACAGCGCCGAGCATTGGTGTCCTGCCGAAGATCACGTCATAGTTGGCCTCGGAGATCCCGGTTGTCCCGACAGTCACTTCGACGTTGCCGTTGTTGTTGGGTTGCCGAGTGACGTTTGGCGTGACTTCGTGTGCAGCCGACTAGAGCCGGCGTCGGCGTCGCTTTAGGTAGACCCGAGACTGCCATTGGGGATGCCGACCGGTTGGTCGTATGAGGGTATCGCCCGGACTGTTGGTGCTGCTGACATGCAGCAGCGGTAAGCATGGCTTTTATCCTTGCGATCGTCGGGGTGGCCTGGTGATCAGGCCCAAGTTGGACCGTGTCCAGTAGGGTTGCGGCGGCCACGATGTTCTGTTGTGGCGTGACGAAGACGTCGTGGTTGCCAACTTTTGTTTGGAGGGTTTGTTGCTGAGCGGTTCGCCCAGCCCTGCGTAGGCCGTCGTTGCGGGCGTGTAGGCATCTTGATTCTTTCTCCTGTTGTTCTCGCAAACGGCAGGCCTCCTCCTCTTGTTGTTCGTGTAGTCGGCGTGATTCCTGAGTAGGAGTAGAGCCTTTGGATGCCATGAAGATTTCTCGTGGCGGGGAGAAGCTTGCCGAGCTGCTGTCCGACTTAGAGTCGTAGTCCGACTGGAAGTCGGAGTCCGACTTCCAGTCGAAGTCGGGATGGTTGATGGGGATGAGTGTAACTCCGACCTCCCTAGATCCGATCTCGAGCGACTCGGAGCCGTATCCGAGTCGAACTCCAGGGGATCGGGTTTGCCGCGTCGGATGTAGATTGTAGATATCCACGGCGTCGCCGAGTCCGAACGGGAAGTTGACGGTCTCTTCCCTTCTCGGCCCGATCTCGGCCGGCTCAGAACCGAGTCCGAGTCGAACACTGAAAGGAAGAGTTGTCCCTGGACTTGGGCGTATTGGAGATCGCCGCAGCATGTCGTCGAAGATTGCCGTAGCGTCGTGTGGGCCGACTGGCGCGGAGTCAGATGGTTCCTCGGCCGGTTGGATCGGGTCCGTGTTGGCCAGGGTGAGATTGCCGATCTGGTCGGCGACGAAGTCGAGGCTTCTGAATGTGATTGTATCTCCGGGGGAGAGTTTGCCGCCGTCGACTTCGGTCGCTGGATCCATCGAGCTTGTAGATGTAGATCGCGCCGAGACCCCTACCTGGCGCGCCAACCGTCGATGTTTTACACCGGCAATAAATATATGGGGCTAGTCGGCGGATGTAAACTCGGTGGATTGCAAAGGAACACAGAGAGATTTTATACTGGTTCAGGCCCTCAATGTGAGGTAATACCCTACGTCCAGTTTATATGTATTCCTTTGAGGATATACGGTGGTGGTTCTGATGAACTTGTGTGCACCTGCCCTCATGGGGCGCCCTGCCTCCCCTTATATACTGGGGGACAGGTGTCGATGCTTTGCACCGGCAATAATACTATGGGGCTACTCGGCGACCTGGAATTCGGTGGATTGCAGAGGAACACGGGAGAATTATACTGGTTCAGGCCCTCGATGTGAGGTAATACCCTACGTCCAGTTGAGGTGTTATTCCTCTGAGGTGGATTTGTGATTAATGATCTGGTGTGCCCTCATGGGGCACCTTGCCTCCCTTTATATACTAGGGGACAGGGGTACATGGTAAGGATCCCAGTCGGATACGACCAAGGGATTTCCTTATTAGAGATAGAATCATATCCGACTAAGGCTATGTTTCCTTATTGTACAAGGGACAGCCTGCCGGGTGCTATCTTATCTCTAATTACATGATCTGGCCCATCCTCTATCCGAGTGGCCCATGTGCTTGTAGTGAGGTACCCGGGGCCCATGGCTCCCACAGTAGCCCCTGAGACCTTCATAAGTTGAGTCACAGCTGATGCCGAGTGCTCATCCTCCACGGTGAAGGTTACCCGAGTGTGATGCTCCCGAGTACTCTTTGTCCGAGTAAGTCTTCCTGAGTCCTGCTTCATGTCAGCTGGCAGCGAGGCTATGAAGGGCTTCATGTAAATATATGAATAGTGTGCGCCGAATAGGCACACCTATTAGGTGTAGCCCCCGACTTTGTGCTTAATTATGAAGACAATTAAACATAAAGTCAAAGATCTTTAACCTGGAAGTCTTTCCCGAGTAGATTACTACTGGTATATGAGACTCTTCGGTATCATGTCAACCGGAATATAATTTATAGTCTTGCCGAGTAGGAGACTACTCGTATATAGGACTCTTCGACTTTATGTCAGTCGGAATATGAGTTTATAGTCTTTTCCGAGTGGTGTCCCACTCAAAAGCTAGACTCTTCCGCATCATGTCAGCGGGAATAGATATTTATAGTCTCTCCCGAGTAGTGCACTACTCGAAAGTTAGACTCTTCAGCGTCATGTCGGCTAGAATAATGTTGCTCATGGCAACTGATGGCCATGCATGTAGGCCGAGCACCACTTTAAGAAAATAAATCCATTACGTGGTCAGGTGTTCCCGAGAAAGATACCTGCATCCCCAATTTTAATGAAGACCAGCTTGTGATCCTTGTAAGGATATATCCTCGAGACCTGGTGGATAAAACAGATACCCAAACATATATGTTTAGCAGTGAGGCTTTCATGAAGCATATCTGTTTACCTCATCGATTCCTGTGGGTAGCACCAGCGCTATAATTTCAACTCAGCCTGCGGGCGCCCACATGGAGCATGCTACTGTAGGAACTCATGTCTTGTCGGCCCAATACCAACTGTGCAGGCCTGGGCCCATCTAGTCGGTTCAGGCTATAAAAGGATGGGGAGAGAGAAAAAGATTCCATCGTCTTCCCAAAGCAGCCAATCTCTTCGTCTTCCACCTTCGCGCTAGCTTTTCGCCTCCCGCCCGGCTAGGGTTAGCAGCAGCCGTTCCCCACCCGGACTCGGCGATTCAATCCTCTTCGTTTTATTCCAAAGCCCCCGATTTGCTTCCCCCAAATCTCAACACCTCCAGTCATGCCGAAGGCGACGAATCCTGAACGGGTGCCGCCAGGGAATTCTTGGCCGATCTTGGATTGCGGCTTGGTGAAGCTGAGACGCTGGAGAGCGACTGAAGTTGCCCAGCCAAGAAGTGATCCGTTGGCGGTCGTCGCGAAGGGATGAGTCGAGCCCCAACCCCGGCCTGGTGAAAACGGTAGTTTTCGCCCTTTCTTTTGATCGGGGCTTGTGTCTTCCGTAGGTCTGATTCTTCTGCCGCATCCTTGATTTCTACGGGCTGGAGTTGGTGCATTAAATCCCAACTCGATCCTCAGATCTCCATATTCGTTACTCTTTGCGAGTGCTTTCCTGTGTGTTGAGCCCCCCATTTCATCCTCTTCCGACACTTGTTCCATGTCAAGCCCCAGCCTTCCAAGAGTAATATCAGTGTGATTGGGGGGGCTGGTCTTCAACTAAGGAGTGATGGGAAGAAAACATATGTCGATTTGCCCTTGAAATCTTCTCTGAAGGGCTAGCACAAGGAGTGGTATTTACTGCGCCGATCATAGCTCCTTCCTTGCGCCCGTTTACTGGTATGCCGCCCGCGGGTGTTGCCAAAGCTGGTCTTCGAGAGCCAACCTTGAAGAACTGGGCCAGGCACATATATTGCTGAAATGAAGATAGATGACCTCAAGAGGGCCGCTTGACGGACGGCCCTGGGTGGCTCGTTTTTCCTGACGAGGCGCGTCCACCGCTGAAGTTGAGAAGCGCTTTCAGGCTGGGCCTTCAAAGGTAAACACGATCCCGAGGAAAGTGAGACAAGAGCAACGAGACAGGCGGACAAGGCAGTGACGCGATACCTTGTTACCGGCTACTTCTCTGAAGGGGTCGTTGCCACCGAAGATGAGAAACCACCAGTTGCCGCCCAAATATAGCTTCATCCGGCCCGGACCAAGGTAACCTCTACCTTCATCTGTAAGCAAAGCAAGGAGAAGTGAACGCCTGCCATGGCAACAGTAGAATTGTTCCAACCTTGCGTGATGGTATCTTGTCGACTTGCTAATGGTCGAGATGGCATGAGGAATTTGAATGAAGACTCTCGTCACCATTGTCTAAAAGACAAGGAGCGGTCGCGTCGAGGAAGAGGCCGAGGAGTCCCTCTGATGCCCAACCCGACTCCAAGAGAGCGGGGAAGAAGCCGATTTTTATATCGGGGCGAGGGGGGCCATGACAGCGCGCGCCGTGAGTGGCAGCTTGAAGATAAAGGACACGCTGCCACAACGGCCCACGCGGTCGAGTCCAGGCTGAGATCAGCAGGCCTTGCTCGACGTTGTCGTACTCAGCAACAGCGCCGCCAAGGGCCAACCAGAGCAAGAGGCAACCGAATTGGCGGCGAAGGAACCCGAACACCAACCATACCAAAGTCGAGGCGTACTCAGGCGATATGACAACTCTAGCCCATCGATGACACCGACCGGGGCGAACAAATACAGTGCCGATGCTAGCGCTTCACCGGGAGCGGGCAACAGGCTGCAGGAAGCTGAAAGTTCTCCAAAGGTGCGCTACTCCGAACCTTCTGTAGTCGTTGATATGTTAAAATACAGTCCTGATGTCTTCCTTCGTTGTGCAGGAAGCGGGCAGCGATATCGACCTCAAAAAGGTGTCTGACCCATCTGCTCCACTTGATAGCGGGTCCGCCCGCAGCGAGCCAGCGGCAGCGACACCTGCTGAGCCGGCGAAGCCAGCCCGGTCGCTGAGACCGAGGTGGCTCCGACACAGGGCCACTACCGCCCACTCGACCAAGAGGTGGCTGTTGAAACTGAAGGCCCCAGCCCCGACCCGAGGCTCTGTACGTCCGCAGGAAGCGGGGGACGGCACCCCGAGCCGGTCCCCGATGTTGTAGGGGAAGGCGTGCCAGGCCAGGACCACCCGTCGCCATCATGGTTATCGTCATCGCCATCGTCGCCGTTGCGCCGCCGCGCTGGAGATCCCACATTTGCCGGATCGAAGCTCCCGCCACGTGTGGATGCCCCGGACCTTCACGTGGTCCACTCGCGATGGCACTATGAAAAGCTTCAGGCTCGAATGAAGTCGTCGCAAAGGAGAGAGCGCGAGAGCCTGCTTCGTGCCGCCATCAACGGGTCCCAAGGGGGTCGCGTACTGATTCTTGTAGTGAAGCTCCAGCATTCTTCTTGTCTTGTTGTTTGCACTCTGTCATCGTTTGCTTCCTTGTCCGAGCAGAAAGCTCGTTGACCGCAACGCAGCGATGACGAGATCCTGGTCGAGATGGCTCCCACCTCACGGAATGCAACAACTCTGGGCATTAAGAAGCTGAGATGGAGGCGCGTCACACCGAGGAGGGAGGCCTGGCTGAAAGCGGCGCTGATCAGCTCAGGGCGAAAAAGAGACATGGACCTTAGCCGAGAAGATCATGAGGTAAAATCCTCGAGCATATCTTCCCGACTGGACCGTTGATAATACTTATATTCATCCAGCTATGAAGCGATCCCGACTGCTCAGGGGTGGTGTCATGAATTTACTGCACGATTGAGCTTTTGGCTAATCTGTGGTGCAGACCTCGAAGGCGGAGTTAAAGACCCGAGCGAAGAGGGAGTCGGCAGCTAAGGAGGCCCGAAGAAGCCAAGGTACGAGCTTGAAAAGGGTCAAGGCCGACCTGACAAAAGGCCACACCGAGCTTGAGCGGAGAAGTCCGAAGTTGGAGAAGGCCGTCGTCCCGCTCGGTAAGGAGAAGGCGAACTGGAGAAGACCGTGGCGGTGGGAGGCCGACTACGAAAGTATCCTCAACCCGACTGTGATCTCAGCATACATTAGTCACGCCTGTGTGTAGCCGAATCTGACAACGCTTACTTGCCGCCGCATTGGCAGGCAATAGAGCCAACGTCAGGCCCAATACCGTTTCTACTCGAGGAGATAAGGTCAATCAGGAGTCACGGGAAGGCCTCGTCGGGTCCGTGAAAGGGTCTCCTTGACCTTGTAGATTTCCCCGCCGCCGTGGGGACCACTGTATAGAATTCGCTCAAATAATGGGGGTCTCGAGGACGGCCGGTGCCCTGAAAGGTACTCAACGGCGGGTTGCGCGGCGTGGCCAACCCTAGCAATGACCAAGTACCATCTACCCGAGGGGCGGACATTTGAGGCCATCGGGGAGGATTTTCCGAGGAGACGACTGCGAAGGAAGCGCTGGAGCTGATCTCACAGCGAAGCCAACTGCCTGAAGCGATTTACCCAAGACCCTGGGTCCTGTAAAGGCAAATACCATTTTGTAGTCGGTGTATATATATGCTTTCATATACGATCATTTGTAAATATATGTGTCGTGCCGCCAAATTATTATTCGGTTGTCATTACTTTCGCCCGACCATGTAGGATGCACCGAGTTAATTCGATAGAACTTGATAAAAAACGTTCGGAGAGTAAGATGCTATACTCGGGCGAACGCACAGTCGTGGCAAGGCTTCATAACGGGGTGAAATAAGCTTGTATGTTATTGACAGAACACATATATACATGCAGCCCCCGACTCACTACTCGATTGGAACAAGCGGCATAGTGAGTCAGGAAAAACTGTACACATGGAAAATGTAAAACTCAGGTATAGAAAGGATGTAGCTGTTCTATATTCCATGAGTTGGTGATGAGGACGCCGTCTTTGTCTTTCAGTCGGTAGCGCCTGGCCGCGTGACCTCAGCTATAATGAACGGCCCTTTCCCAGATGGGGGATAGTTTGTGCCTGTCCTTGGTGGTTTGTATCTCCTTAGAACGTGAATCCCCGACCAAAAAGGCGCGGCCATGGACATTGCGATTGTGAGGTAGCGACGCAGGCCTTGAAGATACCTTGCCGACTGGATTTGTTGCGGCGTCTCTTGCTTCTTCCAGCTGATCTAATTCGATCAGTCGGGTGCCGTTGGAGTCGTCCTCGTGGAGTAAGCCCGGACTCGCGGAGAGCCGAACTGTATCTCTGTCGGTAGCATGGCCTCGGTGCCGTAGACCAGGAAGAAAGGGGATTGCCCTGTTGCCCGACTAACCGTGTTCTGAGAGACCAGAGAACGGATGGTAGTCTTGTACCCACCGACCCGCATATGGTTGTAGTCGGTCGTATATCCTGGCCTTGATGCCTTGTAGGACCATGCCGTTGGCTCGCTCAACCTGCCCGTTGTCTCCGCGGGTGTGCACAGATGCATAGCAGATCTTGATGCCGAAGTCGTCGCAGAAAATCTTGGGAATAGGCCCGCCGCGAACTGAGTGCCAGTTGTCGGTTATGATGCAGTTAGGGACCCCAAACCGGTATAGTATACTCAGGATGAAGTCCTTTGCTCGTGCCGCTTGTGATGTTGCGACTGGTTTAGCCTCAATCCACTTGGTGAATTTATCACTGCGACGAATAAATGCGTGAACCCTCCTGGCGCTTTCTTGAATGGCCCAAGCCATGTCGAGCCCCCATACTGCGAATGGCCAGGAGATGGGGATAGTCTGGAGTTCCTGGCGGGGAGATTTTGTCTGTCTTGCGAGAACTGGCAACCCTCGCACTTGCGAACGATGTCTTTGCGTCTGTGACTGCGGTGGCCAGAAGAATCCCTGGCCGGTAAGCCTTTCCGACTAACGTCCTGGATGCAGCGTGGTTGCCACATATGCCCGAGTGGATTGAAATGCAGGATCTGCTTGCCTTCCTCGGTGGTGGACACAGCGCATGAGGACACCGGATGCGCTCCTTCGGTACAGGTCTTCTCCGACTAGCAGGAAGCTTTTGCTTCGACGCTTGATCTGCTCGGCTTGACTGCGATCTTCTGGGAGTTCATCGTCCAGGAGAATTTGAGAACAGGACCCCTCCAGTCTTGACATATGTGCAGCACGTCGTCGGTAGGTCGGGGTAGGCTCGCCTCCCGACTGCTCTTGTGCTGGTTTCTTCTTGACTGATGGCTCCATAAGTTGCTCGACAAAGATTCCAGTCGGAACCGCTTCTCGCTTGATTCCATGTTTGCCAGCTCATCTGCCGCGTCGTTGTATTGACGCAGGACGTGTGTGATTTCCAGCCCGTCGAACTTGTTTTTCCAACTTGCGGACTCCTGACAGTATGCCGCCATTGTGTCATCGAGACAGGTCCGTCTTCATGACTTGGTTGAACCACGAGTTGGGAGTCTCCGCGCACAACCAGTCGACGTATGTCGAGTGATATGGCGAGCGGAGCCGTGAACAAGAGCCTCGTACTCGGCGACGTTGTGGGAAGCCGGAATGGATTGTAGTACGTACTTCAACTTTTCGCCAGTGGGGGATGTCAGTATGACTCCAGCCCCGGCACGCCGATCCGTAGGAACCGTCGAAGTACATTGTCCAGTACTCTAGCTTTGTTGTTGGTGTTGGGAGTTGAACTTCTGTCACTTCGGCCACGAAGTCGGCTAGAGCTTGAGATTTGATAGCTGTCCGTGCTGAAAGGTGAATGTCAAACGGCCATCAGCTCGGGAGTGCCCACTTTAGCGATCCGGCCGGTGGCTCGCGATATTGAAGGACATCCCCGAGTGGAACACTGTGACCACCGGTGACTTGATGTGCTATGAAAGGTCGTAGTGACCATCCTGTTCGGTGGACTCCGATCCTGTACTGTGATGAGCACTACGCTACCCACTAGCCAGAGTGATAGGTACGGTGTGTGTAGCTTAAGCTCGGACTGCGTGCTCTCCAGTTTTTGCGCCGAGTCCCGAGGCAAGACCTCGCTGACCCAAAATAGATTGGCCGTTGTATTTTTCTGAAGATACCCTGTTCGCTGCGGAGATCGCCGGGGGCTGCCACTACACCGCGCACCGCTGGTCCACGGACTACTGTTTGTCTTTTTAGGCCGCCAGATAAAGCATTAGTGGTTCCTGGGCAGGGGTGCCGAGGGCCCAGGAGCCAGCACAGAGTGGGTGACCAGCCAGGGATGTGATTGTAGGAATTCGCTCTTGACAGTCGGTTCCCTCGTTTCGAAGGCTCGCGGTGCGGCTTCGGGGCCCATCACACTGAAAGGTAGGTCCGCCTCCCCATTTGTTGGAGAGGCCTGTGCACAGAACGCGTGTAGCGGTGATCCACCCGGGCACGTTCGCCCCAGTCGAGGAGAAAAAAACCGTACCTGGGCTCGAAGGTGAGTGCCTACGCCATTCAGGAAGAGCCTGTCACGGCTCTTTGCTTGCGCTGAGGTGTCTTTTAAGGTGGTCCCGGGGGCGCCAGGTATGTTCGTTGCGGAGTGGCTGCCTCTCAGCGCATTTGCTTGTTGTTCGCTTCCGGGTTGAGCTCTGTCCTCACCGGGTTTGTTCCTTGTCTGCCCGCGAGACGATGCGAAGGCAGCGGAAGCCGTGACCGCAGTAACTTGAAGGCCTGCACGACGCGGCACCCCCGAAGTGCGCACTTGTGGGTTTAACTTCATCTTGAATCCACCTTCGAAGTTTTGGAAAAGAGTTATCTTCCAAGTCGGGCATGAAGGCATCGAATTAGAGCTTCTGTCACGGACAGTATGGACTTATGGGATCACCACGCGTCGACGAAGTAGGCTTCCACCGTGCAGCTCGCAGGGCGAGACATGGACCTTAGCCCGCGGCGCTGGAGAGGTGTGCTCAGACACCGGTGAATGGGGAAATCTTAGTCGCCTTTGGTATATCGTTGCGCCGGATGTGTTATCCAGGCGAGTTGTTTTTCCAGATGTCGCCAGTCAACGAGGCTATTGTGACACTCTTGAGCAGGATACGCGTGGTCGCTGAACTCATGAAGGTGCGCGAGATCTGGAGCCAACACGGCTGTATGATGAAAATCCTGTTTTAAAACAGTACTGCGGTTTGCCCTCAAAGCTAACTCTTGGAGGTTAATAGTCCGATTCATAACAGTCGAGAAAGCTGGATAGGTCGCACCCGCCTATGGAGTCAACCACCTGATCTATCCTGGGAGGAAGACCAAATGGTCCTTGGGGCACGCTTTGTTGAGGTCGTGTAGTCGACGCACATGCGCCATTTACCGTTTTTCTTCCGGACCAGGACTGGGTTGGCCAGCCAGTCTGGGTGGTAGACTTCCTTTGATGAAGCCGGCTTGCGAGGGAGCTTGTGATTTCCTCCCGGATAGATTCCTTGCGGTCTTGAGCGAAGCGCCGCAGCCGTTGCTTGACCGGCTTGCGTCTGGCTTTACGTGTTAGGCGTGCAATCGATCACCTCCTTGGGTACGCCGGACATGTCGGACGGTGTTCCACGCGAAGATATCTTTGTTTGGCTTGGAGGAAAGTGTGATGAGCGCGTCTTCCTATTTGGGTCGAGGTTCCGTCCCGACTAAGCAGTCTTGGAGGGTCGGAAGGGACTCCAGGGGATCTTTCTTTCGTGTCAGAGTGCGCTGAAATTCCCGACTTCGCTGCTTTTTTTCGCGGAACTGTGATCTTGATCGACTTCAATGTAGCGGGCTTGCCCGGATGCTGTCGCGCCCGACTGCCGCTTCTTGTGTTTGAGGCCAGCTCGCAGCTCTCCTTGTCTGCAGGTGAGGGCTTGCTTAGCGTCGCTGCGGAGGAGAGGACTCCTGCTGGCCCGGGGCATCTTCAGCACCATGTACGTGTTAGGCCACACGTATCGCCATGAATTGGCGTGGAGGGCGGGTCGTCGAGTATCGCGTGATACCGGTCTCGAAGTCGGGCGACCTCGAAGGAGATGTTTTTCTGGTACGGAAGTTATGCCCGCGTGCCGAAGGTCACCGGCAAGGTTATTTGCGCGAGTGGGGTTGATGACAAGCGGGGATTATCCCATGGGAAGGGCGCAGGAGAGTGCTCGGCCGTTTGTTCTGAACGGGAATTCGCTCATCTCGTCCAAAGTCTTGCGCGAACAGGATGTTGAGCGCACTACCTCCGTCGATGAGGTTTTTCTTCAGCCTAATTATTTTCTGACGACCGCATCCCCAGACGATGGTGGGTATCGGTGTACAGCGGGAAACCCGATCTGCCCGTATCTCTGCGCGTTGACCATTCGCAGGCTTTGATAGCCATCTCTTACCAGCGCAAGTATTTGGGGGTATCCGTTGTGAGACCGCTGTTAAAGTCCGCGCTGATAGCTTCTGCTTGATACGCTTGGATTCGTACGTGAGTGGGCCCCCCGAAGATGTGGTTGAGTTCGGCGTGGGGTCTTGGAAAATCATCAGCCGGACCCGAGTCTGGTTGTCCTTGTCGTGTCGGCACCAGACGATTGAGCTTGCCTCGGAGGCAAACTTCTGAGCATGTGGCAGTCTTGGCCGCGTGCCGGCCCTTGGGTGAAAGGGCAGCCCGCTCATGACTTTCTGATAGTCGTTATTCCGCTGGGGCCGCGATCGACTGCGCTCCATGTTAGCCACCTCGTTGTCTGACTTCCGCTTGCGGCTGCCGGCTTGTTCTGAGGCGGCTCGTTGTCGGTTTTTCGCCCTGTTGTCTTTGTCGGGGCTCCTTCTTCTCGTCAAGGCCTCTGCGACGGTTCAGGCCGAGTCGGCGTATTTGTTGGCCATGTCGAAGAGAGTCCGGACAGTGGATGGGTGGCTTCCGACGGTGAACGTCGCGATGAGCGGGGCGTCTTTTACTCCCTTGCGGAAGGCGGGCTGATGACGACCTCGTCTTTGATGCTTGGGATTGATTGCGCTTCTCGGAAAACCTTTTGATGAATCACGTAGAGACTCGTTCTTTTCTGATGCAGCTGGTAAAGGTCGTGCTCGGAAACGGTCTCTCGGTAGGTCCCCTGGAAGTTAGCGATGACCGCTCCCTGAGTTGTCCCCAGGAACCGATCGACAGCCTGGGAGGCTTGTCAGCCATCTGTCTGCCCGAGTCGGATTAACGCGACTGGGAGTGTAGTTTAGCCATGGCTTGCTGTCGCCCCCAGCAGCTTGAACTGCTAGGACGTAAACGGTGAGCCAGACTCTGGTGGTCTTGCCTGTCTACTTTTCGATTCGTAGGCTTAAGCCGACTGGCAGCGACGTCTGAACTCCCGAGTAAAGCTGGAATGCCTTCATATCGTGATGGACGTTGGGCTTCGGTTTGCGCGGTTGTCTGTGCCCGCTCGTAGTGGAGACCGAAGCGCTTGTGTTCATCCTTCCAGTCGGCAGCGTTCATTCCTCTTCGCGTTCTTCGCGCTGGGCCCTTAGGGTGTGGCGAAAGATGCGTTTGTAATCGCAATCGGAGGTCTTGATTGGGTCGGCGCGTCGTATTGGGTGACGCCGCCGGTTGTCGTAGTTGGTATTGCGAGTGTTGTTTGGTGGGACTCTTCGTGCTGCCGGGTGGAGCCGGCCGCCCGTCGTCGTGCTGATGCAGTGACTCCGCCGCTGGAGAGCCCGTTCGATGGTCGGTATGTGAGTGTTGCCATGACTTTTCTGCTGCTGGCAGGCAGCAGCAGCATATCATCCCTTGATCTTTGGCGATAGTTGGTGTGGCCTGATGATCCGGCCCAGCTGGAGCGGTCAGCAGAGTTGCGGCGGCCACACGTTCTGTGTGCTGCGTGATGAAGACATCGTGGTCGCCGACTTTGGTTTGGAGGATTTGCTGCTGGGCGGCGCGCCCGCTGTCGAAGCCCGTCATTGCGACAGCCTGTCGGTTGGCCTCTCTTGTTGTTGTAGTCGGCGCGCCTCCTCTTGCTGCTCCTCTTGCATCGGCGCACCTCGGAAGTGCGCTTGAAGCCATGAAGATCTCGCGGGGAGGAGGAAGCTTGCCAAGGTGGAGTCCGAGTTTGATGCTCGAAACCACCATCCGACTTAGTGTCGGACTCCGAGTAGTTTATCGGAGTTAGGACGACTCCGACCTCCCTAGATCCAATCTGAAACAGTGCATGACCGTGTCCCAAACTGAATCGCTGGAGGTCGGGTCTGCTGCGCGGTTGTAGATGCAACAGCGTCGCCGAATCCGTACGGGAGATTGACGATCTCTCCCCCTTCGGCCTAACCCGCGCTTGCTCAAGGCCTAGCGCGAGTCGGACGCCGAAGGAGAGAGTTGTCCCGATGTCCGGCGATGTGAGGACTGTCGTAGTAGATCGTCGAAGGAGATGGCGACGTCCCTAGGGCCGACTGGCGCAACGCCGGCTAGCTCCTCAGCTGGCAAGATCGGATCTGCCTCAGCCAGGAAAGGTTTGCCGGTGATCGCGACGAACAAGGCTCCGAAGGTGATGGTGTCTCCATTGGAGAAATTGTCGCCCTTGACTCCGTGATGGGATCCATCGAAATCTGTTGATGAAGAATTCGCCGGGCCCCTACCTAGCGTGCCAACTGTCGATGCTTTGCACCGGCAATAATACTATGGGGCTACTCGGCGACCTGGAATTCGGTGGATTGCAGAGGAACACGGGAGAATTATACTGGTTCAGGCCCTCAATGTGAGGTAATACCCTACGTCAGTTGAGGTGTATTCCTCTGAGGATTTGGATTAATGATCTGGTGTGCCCTCATGGGCACCTTGCCTCCCTTTATATACTAGGGGACAGGGGTAATGTAAGGATCCCAGTCGGATACGACCAAGGATTTTCTTGATTAGAGAAGAATCCTATCCGACTAAGGCTATGTTTCCTTATTGTACAAGGCACAGCCTGCCGGTGCTATCTTATCTCTACTACATGATCTGCCCATCCCCGCCCATCCTCTATCCGAGTGGCCCATGTGCTGTAGTGAGGTACCCGGGGGCCCATGGCTCCCACAACAGAGGTTAAAGGTAGGAGTCCCCATCGGATTACGACTAGGAGATCTCCCCTTAGAGATATAACGCACCCGACTAGGACTGTATATTCCTCCTATACAAGGCGAAGTCTGCCGAATCTAGCTATATCTCTAATTACAAGGCTAGGCCCATCCTCTATCCGAGTGGCCCATATGCTTGTCATGAGGTACCCGGGGCCCATGGCACCCACACAACCTTAACCCTAATTCCATCCTTTAGATTTCTATTTTTGTGACCCTCTATGAAGCCTTCCTAGGGATCTGCCCCCATTTCAATCTCTTCCGATACCTTTTCCACATCAAGTCTCAGCCCTCAAAATCCAAAATTCAGACGATAGGGGGAGCAGACCTTCAGCTCCCTAATGAGATGAAGAGGGCCTATCTCCATGTCCCCCAAACGACTTCTCTCAAGGGGTGGCATTGGGAGTGGTTCTATTGCTCCAATCTAGAGCCCTCCCTGCCCCCTTTTATTGGAAATCCACCATCTGTTCTGGAGAGCTGGACCTCTGTGCCGTCTCGGGATGAAATGGGATAGATATACAGGCTGCTGGAGAAGATCAACATGTTGAAGGGCACGGGGCTAACTGGTCCCTGGGTGGCCAGGCATTCTGAATCAACAAAACTCAACCCCTGAAGGCCAGAAGAGACCTCGGGTTTGACTACCAAGGGAAGAACGATACAACCCGAGAGTACCCCAACTTCGTTGATAATAATAAAGTCACCGATACTTTGCTTGGTTTTTTCATCAATGAAGTCGTGGAGACTGAGGACAAGGAGAGAGCCCCTAAGCCATACTGCAAGGGTAGGCCCCAGTCAAAGGTAATATATGATGCAGTTTCTATCTTGATATCCATACGTGGAGCGTGATCTGAATGTTATCTAGCCATGCAATGTATAATATCTGGATGTTTGCAAGAATGTGAAGAATTTGATTCTGGCCCTCAAGACCAGTCGGCCAATGGGGCCAGAAAGCTCCCAACCCAGCCCCTCAGCAGCCCAACCTAGCCCCAAGAGGGCTGGGAAGAGACCAGCAACGGACCAGGCCAAGATAAAGGATATGCCAAATAAGGCATCTGCGGTCGTGATGATCAAGGACTCCAACAGCCCCGCCCCTAGGCCTCCCAGCCCTAGGACCACACCGCCGACTAAGCTGTCAAGCTTGACACCAGCACACAGGGGTGGAGGTTTAAAACTTTCAAAAGGTAAAAAATCTTCAGTCTTCAAAAAAGCATGAATAAACTTGCCATATCTTGACTGTTGAATATTCCTGCAGGGACGCTGACCCCAAAGGGGCAGCGCCACCGACCCCCGTAGGAACTCCTGTCCCAACTGAGCCCGAGCCAGTTACACCACAAGCCGAGCCAAAAGTTGTCCTAGCCCCTGAGGCTGAGTTAACCCACCCGGCCAGGCCTCAAGCATCGCCCAGTCGGGACAACGTAATTGAAGCCCCTGTCCCTGAGCTCGCCCGGCACCCCGTGCCATCGATCGACCCAAGGCCAAGGACTCCTTCACCTCCACTTTCTCCATCCTCTGACGATGACGATCTCCCTAGGCTCGAAGCTCCTCCGCCAAACTTCCCCCAGACATTCCACTGGGTTACTCTAAAGAGGGAAGCAGAGAGCTTTGAGCACAACTAGCAGGCCGCCCAAAAGGAGAGAATCGACTTGATGCAAGCCACCATCGCTGTGTCAAAGGGGATCCAGGTACGCAGTCGGTCCCATCATATTCGTTGATTTGCGGTTTTTCAGTACTCTTCACCCTTGTTTGCTCCGCCTGACTTCGATTCTTCTTGTGCAGAAAGTGGTTGATCGGTCGAAAAAAATGGGCAAAGTTCTGTCTGAGCTCGCTCCTCAGCTACTCCAACTCTGCCAGCTCCAAGTTGCTAAGGATGACCTAGAGAAATCCAGCAAGGAGAGGGAGGAGTGGGCTGAAGGACTCTGTGAAAACAAGCTCAGGGACGAGAACTGGGTCAAGCAGGGACCGTCAGGAGTAAGTTCCCATCTCGCCCGAGTGTCGATGTTTTGTATCGGCAATAAGAATATGGGGCTACTCGTGAGACCTAAACTTGATGGATTGCAAAGGAACATGGAATGATTTTATCCTGGTTCAGTCCCTCAAGGTGAGGTAATATCCTACTTCCAACTGTTGTGTATTGCCTTTTAGGTTTCTCTGGTGAGATTGTATGGGTTGTTCTTCTTCTGCCCTCAGGGAGCTCCCCGCCTCCCCTTATATATCGAGGAGGCAAGGTTACAGAGTAGGAATCCTAGTTGGACTCTGACCAAGGGATTTCCTTCTAGAATACAATATACCCGACTAGACTATATCCATTCTTTATTGTACAAGGTAATATTCACCAAGTCCTGTTGCATCCCTAATCACATGGTTAGGCCCATCCTCTGTCCGAGTGGCCTTAATGTCGCTCATGAGGTACCCGGCACCCATGGCCTCCACAGTAGCCCCTGAGACCTTCATAGTTGAGTCACAGCTGATGCCGAGTGCTCACCCTCCTTGGTGAAGGCTTTTCGAGTGCCTTGCTCCCGACTACTCGTCGTCCTAGTGCTTCTTCTCCAATTCCTGCTTCATATCAGCTAGCAATAAGGCTATAAAGGGCTTCATGGAAAAATATGAATAGTATGCGTCGAATAGGCGCACCTATTAGGTGTAGCCCCTGACTTTGTGCTTAATTATGAAGCAATTAAACATAAAGTTAGAGATATTTAACCTTTTAGCCTTTCCTGAGTAGTGTACTACTCAGAAATTAGACTCTTTAGCATCATGTCAGCTGGAAGTATTTTTGCTCAGGGCAATTATTAGCTAATCATGTAAGCCGAGTACCACTTCATGGATTTTAACCCAATATGTGGTCAGGTGTACTTGAGAGATACCTGTATCTTCAATTTTAATGGAGACCAGCTGTTGATCTTTATAAGGATATATCCTCAATACCTGGTAAATAATTCAGATATCTGAACACATGTGTCCAGCAATTGGGCTTTCATGAAGCATATCTGATTATTTAATCAATTTCTATAAAATAGCATCTATACTGTGTCAACGGTCGACCCAATAGGGCATGCCATTTAGAAACTCATATCTTATGGCCCAATATTGAATTAGTCGGCCCAGGCCCACTTATCAGCACAGGCCTTATAAAACGGGGAGAGAGAGAAAAGATTCTCCCTTCTTCTCCAGTCCGCCAAATAGTTTCGCCTTCCAGCTCCGTGCCCAAATTTCACGCTTTCCGCCTCGCTAGGGTTTGTTGTAGCTTGCCCCCCTGCTCGATACTCGCCAGAATCCGCTTCGCCGCATCCATTCCCAATCTCCACAAGCCATTCCCCCAAATTTCTTGCCTCCGACGATGCCGAAGGCTCCATTTGAGATCCCCGATATGACCGCTGGAGTCTGGCCGATGTCAGATTGCAGCTGTGGAGGCCATGGGCCCCTGGGTACCTCATGAGAAGCATATGGGCCACTCGGACAGAGGATGGGCCTAACCTTGCAATTAGAGATACAATAAGACTCGGCATACATAACCTTGTACGACAAGGAAAGGATACAGTCCTAGTCGGGAACGTTGTATTCCTATAGTCCCTTGGTTGGAGTCCAACTAGGATTCCTACTTTGTAACCCTGTTCCTCGGTATATAAGGGGAGGCAGGGCGCCCCCTGAGGGCAGAAGAAGAAATATTACCAGAGAAACCTCAAAGGCAATACACCACAACTAGACGTAGGGTATTACTTCATCTCGAGGGCCTGGACCAGTATAAATTGTTCGTGTTCCTTTGCAGTCCACCAAGTTTAGGTCTCACAAGTAGTCCCATATTACTATTGCCGACATAAAATGATGAGGACATCACTGACTCGGATATGACCATAGCTATCTTATGTATTCATCAACCAAATATGCATGCTTTCTATGTAAGATTTACGTGTTATATATTTGAACAACAGTTACTGCACCATGAGTTTTGTGTGTTCTCGTTTGTAGAGATACTTGCTTGGGTGAAGAAAAAGAAACTGAGTGCAAGGAACGCATGGATGATAAAAGAAGTTGATTGGGGACCACACCAGGACCTTACCCAAGTCTACTCCTACATCACCACGTCACTTTTGGTCCATAGAAGGCAAGAGATGAAGTTCTGTATGTTTTGGATTCGGATTCGGGCCTCCTAACAGCATCAACTTCAAACGGACCTAGCCGCTGATCCAGAAGGACTTTCTGGGCCCATGAGTACTTGTTGGAAAGCTTATGGAGTCTACTTTCAGATGGCTTGGTCCCACATCAAAATTCCTTCACAGCTGTCCGGAATCGTCGAAACAAGATACGTACCTCTTCCAGTCCGAGTCTATTTTAGGCCTTAGGCCTTGTAATTGTGTCGTGGGCTAAGCCCAAGGGGCGTGCGCTCCAAGGTTAACCCTAGGACATCCCAACTCATATATATTCAGTAGCCGTCGTTGTTTAGAGTCGGGTTTTGCTTAGATTATTCTGCCATTGCAGCTTCGCCGTCTAGATCGGTTTGTAGAACCCCAACTTCGTGTGCTAAACATTCATCTGCAATTCAGGTTGTGTTTTCTTTGTTCTTGCAAATTTCTTCGATTGTTTGCAGGAGCAAAACCTTCGTGGTGAGGTCGACTATGTGAGAGCGTGGCTGATAATGACAAGATGCGTGGGTGTAGAGGTCGACTACGTGAGAGCGTGGCTGATAATGACAAGATGTGAGGTGACGATCTACTGATCAGAAGCCTCAAAATGTGAACGTCCACACGTCGCCAAATCGAACCTTTCAGAAGATCGGGAACCCAGTCGCATCAAGTGGTATTAGAGCATCAGGTTGTCCGATAGGTATCATCTGTATTTTGTTCTATTAAGTTTTGTTTTCCCTTACCTAGAGTCCAAAAAACCCAAAAATTTATTACCATCGTGTTCTTCGTAGTGTTAGGTTTATCCCCTGTCCAAACCCCTTTGTGCCTTTGCAAGTTTAATTTCAGTTTCGCTTTGTTGAGTTTGAGTCCTAGATTGAGTCTAGTCGCTGGTTTAGAGTCGCGTTCGTGGTATCTAGTTCAAGCATGCGTTGCGCGAGAGCCTACCTTGAGAGACAGGGTTCTACTCGGTTTCGTTTTGCAATCGCCTTGTGCTAATAACCTGCTTCACAAGCCGTGTAGATAGGTCGCAAGCCGCATTGTGTTAATCGCCCTGTATCGCTAGCCTTCTTGTTAGCCGCGCCTAACCTATTTTTTCAAATTTTGCCCTAGCCGAATATACGAGTTGTGTGGTAGAGACCTGTTCTGTGTCCCATTTTGTAAAACGGCCATAACTTTTGCATACAGACTCGAAATCTAGCAAATTTTATATCTTCGGACATCTACAAAAAATTTTACATCCGCTTCTCCCCTATTTCGTCGGGTTCAGCCGATCTAAAATCATGAAATTTGGCCTGCAAGATAGAGTTTTTGAACCCTGAAGTTCCTACACGCTTTTCAGAGCGTCTCTGCGCATTTTTCCAGGGTCACTCCGTGCATTATATCGAGCTACCAATTTTTGTGGTTGCTTCATGGGTACTAGGTGTACTCCTAGAAGAGAAAAAAAAAGAGAAGAGAAAAAAAAGAGAAAAAAGAAAAAGGATAGAGAGCTGTTTTTAGTGAGCAGTCTTGCTGAGCTGATCTGTCAAGATATTCGAGAGACTTGGTGAGAGAGAGTTGTCCTAAGTCCTTTGTTTCTTACTCTCGCTTGCTTATGCTAGTCCTAGGGATGTGTCTCGGCCAGCGATTGTGACAAGTATTTAGGCTTCTTATTCAGCTTTGCTATTCTGTTTTTGAATTTTACTAACCCTTGCTACAATACACTGCCTTCCGAGATCTACACACTTCTGGTCAGTACAGGTTGATCCTCGCAATCACACCCCTGCCGTCGTCAAACATCCCACCTCTCCGAGTCGTACCGTCTGCTTTAATTGGTAAGATTTTTGTAAGAGCAGGGTAAGATACTTTAGAGTGTGTTCTAGTGCCTAGTAGTTGATAGGGATCATACTTTTGTGCTGTTTTGTTCCTATTTTCTACTAAACATGGTAGGTGAGGTGAATGATTTCGCTGATTGTGCTTCAAAAGAGGAGATCACTAAGTTGGATCAGAAGATTGAGGAAAATGTGGCTGCCTTGAATGCTATGCGGGAAGACCTCTAGGCTATGGTGGGGAGCATTACCACCCTCACTAATAGCATCAAGCAATTGGCAGCAAACCGTCACCCACCACCACTTGTTGATGATGACGGAGGTAATGAAGAAGAGAAAGCCGACAGTAGTGACGCACGCGCTGCATTTCGTGATGAGCGTCGACGACAATGGCTGCGATTCAACCGGCAAGGTATGGGAGGTAACCGCCACCAAGGGCGAGGTAATGATGATCCTTTGCTAAAGTTAAATTTACCTTTCCTTCCTTTTTTGGAAAATATGACCCTGAGGCTTATTTAGATTGGGAGATGACAGTAGAGCAGAAGTTTAATTCCCATCTAGTTCTTGAAATTCATAGGGTTAGGCAAGCTACAAGTGAGTTCAAGGATTTTACTAAAATCTGGTGACAAGAATTAGGTAATCTCAACTTACAACCTGATACATGGGATAGGTTAAAACAAGCCATGCGAAAATAGATTTGTTCCTCTTTCCTATCAACGTGACCTGCGTAAGAAACTGCAACGATTAGAACAAGGTACTATGTTTGTTCCGGAGTATTACGCTGAGCTTCAGAAGAGCATGATTTGTTGTGGGGTAGTGGAGGATATAGAGGATAAAATCTGTCGTTTTTATGGTGGTTTGAGGCATGAAATTCAGGATATTATTGATTATAAGGAATATAGTACTGTCAATAGTTTGTTCCAGCTTGCTATGCTTGCAGAGAAAGAATTGCAGGGAAGTCAACAGAGGAACCGGAGTGACTTTGGCGTTTCCTTCATGCCACGAACAACGAAAACCGCAGGATTGACTAAGCCGTTCCCTTCTTCGTGTAATCGTACAGCGCCACCACCAGCGAGCACGCCTTCTTCCCCTGCCGCTGCTGCTGCAATAGCGCCATCACCACCGTCGGTCTTAGGTAAAACTTCTATGCAGGTATCTGAGAAGAGCCAAGGTAATGAGGAAAAGAAGAAAGACATAGAGAAAGAAGATCCACATGTTGTTCCATGCATGTTTCAAGATGGTTTAATTAAGAGTGTGTTCGCACCAAAAACCACCGGGTGTGCCAAGAAGCTTGTTGATGATCTGGTTTGATGCGATTGAACATACGAAGGCCTGGGAGATCTGCTTAGCTCCAGTGCAGGTCCTAAAATATTTGAGGTTCGTAGGCGTGCCAGTCAATTTGACCCCGCAATTGACAAGGAGATGAAGAAATTTGATTACTGATCCAATCGGCCAGTGAGCCGATACGGATTCCTTCCAGCCGATCACCGCTATGCTCGTGCCCGGGCCCTCGCCTGTACTTGCGCTCCCGGGTCCTCGCTTGTGCTCGCGCCCGGGTCAGCAGCAACTGCACATCGGCTATCGGCCGATACGGGCTGATGTAGGCTCCTTGTAGCCGATGGCCGATGGCACCTGTGTATCGGCTAGGAAACCGATAGCGCTATGAGCAAATAGACAAGATGTCAGTATAACATGTGCATCGGCTAGGAGCCGATGATAAAATAGATAAGCAAGATAGTAAGCCAGCCGACTGCCAAGGAAACACATGTGCATCGGCTAGAAAACCGATGATAATATAGATGACAAACAGTAAGGATAATACAGTCGGCTTTATAAAAAGATAACCTATCGGCTAAGCACTCCGATAGAACGTCGCATATACACCGATCGGCTCGGCAAGGATAAATCTATTATTATCGATCTAGTAGTTCAAACCTAACTGATGCAGCACAGATCGATAATAGTAAAGGAACCTCAACGAGCCGATAGACCTAATGCAACTGTGATGAAAATAACTTACCGGCTATACATTCCGATAAGACGCTTGCACAAAGGATATCAGCCTAACAGGAATATTTATCGCTAGCAGTTTAGTAGGTCGGACCCAACCGATGCAGCACAAACTGATGATAAACTACCCCCGATAAACTGATAAAAACTATGCACGCGTGATGTGATATACCTGACCAGCCTAAGAGGTCGGACCGAACCGATGCAGCCGTAGACAGATCCGATACACCGTGGTAAGCCGACTACCATAGACCGACTAGAATATCGGACCTAACCGAGAAAGTCCTAGCCGATTGGTAGTCGGGGTAACGAGACTTACCCTCTCGCAGGAGTTCAGACCTAACCGATGCAGCCCCGCTCGAGAAGCAAGAACCCGTTGGTAAAGGGTGGCGATGCGCCGAAGTTGTATTGATCGATTAGATGATTTACAAGGTACCCGGGCATACGTATATATACCCCGAGTTATTACAGTCCTTATAGGACACGGAACAGGACTTTCCTAACTAGAAAAGGAAAACTAACAAGCCCCGATCAGATACGAGATCAGGTTTCCTAAAAATTATCAAAACTACCTAATTAATAGATAAGGTAATTAACTGCCATAACGTGGTCTTCACGATTCCTTCCCAAGCTCGAACTCTTCTGGATTAGTTTCCAACGGCTGATATCGCTTCTTTCCTTAACCGAACATGGTAACGAACCGTACCAAATTTTGGCGTTAACACATGCCCCCCAATTTCGGAGTTTGTTATCAAACTTCGAAATTCTTCTTCTGTTTGGGCCTCAATATTCCTTCCTGGCCTCTTGAAGTCGGCTCTCATGAGCCGATACCTTTTGTACTAGGTGTGCTAGGCTCTCGAAGTCTTCTGATGAAAATCTTTCCTTGATCGGAGCCACCAAACCTTGGAATGCTAACTCGGCCAGCTGTGCATCATCCAGACTTAAACTATAACATCGGCTTCTAACATCACGAAACCGCTGGATATACTCCGTGACTGATTCCTCCGGCTTCTGTATTACCGATGTTAAATCTATCAAACTCATCTCCTGACTCCCCATAAAGAAATACTTGTGGAATTGCTTTTCCAGATCGGCCCAACCTTGAACTGAGTTAGGTGGCAATGAAGAAAACCATGTAAAAGCCGATCCGGATAATGATAACGGGAAGAGTCTAACTCTCAAAGCTTCTACAGCCGATGCGTCTCCACATTGAGCCAAGAACCGGCTGACATGTTCCACTGTAGATACATCATCTTGCCCTGAGAATTTGGAGAAGTCTGGTACTCTGTATCGGCACGGCAACGGAGCTCTATCAAACCAATCTGGATATGGAGGCCGATACATAAACATTTCCTCCTTCGGTCTTAGACCGAATTGCTCTCTTATCACCTCTATGACTCTTGCTGATAAATCTTCTTTTGGATCTTCACCGTAATAACGCAGAGGTGGAGTTGATAGCCGATTCTGATTCTGATATTCGCTCGGGTAATTGTACTCAGGAACAGCTTCTGGATAACTCTGTTGATGCCCCCCATAGTACGCAGTTTGATATCCTTGAGGAATCCCATCTTGTTGCCCCCCGGGTATTTGAATCGGCTCCACTGCCTTCTTGATCAAGCTCTGTAATATGTTTACCAATATCCCAGATTGATCGGTCAACGCATAATGAACTGCTTCATTAAACATGTCTTGGATCGGCTTCTGTGAACTTGCAGGCGATATATGGCTCGATTCGTCAACAAGAACAGGCTTTGGAAATTGTGACTTCTGAATCGGCCCTTGATCTGTCATACCGAAGGATTGTAGACAAAGCTTCTGAAACTCCACGATGTTCTGCTCCACTTGTTGTCTCTGTTCTTCGGTCAAGTCTTCCATTGTGACTGGGTTTGCATCATCTTTGCTAACCTCTTTTCCAGCCATGTCGAAGTTCTGTATCCCACTGGGCCAAAAACGTTTTGATTCAGCCGATAGGATACAATCAGATGATTGTGATGATACGAAGATCGTGTCCCACCGGGCGTGCCAAAAATATGTTCGCACCAAAAACCACCGGGTGTGCCAAGAAGCTTGTTGATGATCTGGTTTGATGCGATTGAACATACGAAGGCCTGGGAGATCTGCTTAGCTCCAGTGCAGGTCCTAAAATACTTGAGGTTCGTAGGCGTGCCAGTCAATTTGACCCCGCAATTGACAAGGAGATGAAGAAATTTGATTACTGATCCAATCGGCCAGTGAGCCGATACGGATTCCTTCCAGCCGATCACCGCTATGCTCGTGCCCGGGCCCTCGCCTGTACTTGCGCTCCCGGGTCCTCGCTTGTGCTCGCGCCCGGGTCAGCAGCAACTGCACATCGGCTATCGGCCGATACGGGCTGAT
Organism: Oryza meyeriana var. granulata; assembly: GCA_003991445.1. Taxonomy (NCBI): domain Eukaryota; kingdom Viridiplantae; phylum Streptophyta; class Magnoliopsida; order Poales; family Poaceae; genus Oryza; species Oryza meyeriana. Next base: position 16,548 of record RYFJ01004483.1, on the reverse strand, counting down.
GTAGGCTCCTTGTAGCCGATGGCCGATGGCACCTGTGTATCGGCTAGGAAACCGATAGCGCTATGAGCAAATAGACAAGATGTCAGTATAACATGTGCATCGGCTAGGAGCCGATGATAAAATAGATAAGAAAGATAGTAAGCCAGCCGACTGCCAAGGAAACACATGTGCATCGGCTAGAAAACCGATGATAATATAGATGACAAACAGTAAGGATAATACAGTCGGCTTTATAAAAAGATAACCTATCGGCTAAGCACTCCGATAGAACGTCGCATATACACGATCGGCTCGGCAAGGATAAATCTATTATTATCATCTAGTAGTTCAAACTAACTGATGCAGCACAGATCGATAATAGTAAAGGACCTCAACGAGCCGATAGACCTAATGCAACTGTGATGAAAATAACTTACCGGCTATACATTCCGATAAGACGCTTGCACAAAGGATATCAGCCTAACAGGAATAATTTATCGCTAGCAGTTTAGTAGGTCGGACCCAACCGATGCAGCACAAACTGATGATAAACTACCCCCGATAAACTGATAAAAACTATGCACGCGTGATGTGATATACCTGACCAGCCTAAGAGGTCGGACCGAACCGATGCAGCCGTAGACAGATCCGATACACCGTGGTAAGCCGACTACCATAGACCGACTAGAATATCGGACCTAACCGAGAAAGTCCTAGCCGATTGGTAGTCGGGGTAACGAGACTTACCCTCTCGCAGGAGTTCAGACCTAACCGATGCAGCCCCGCTCGAGAAGCAAGAACCCGTTGGTAAAGGGTGGCGATGCGCCGAAGTTGTATTGATCGATTAGATGATTTACAAGGTACCCGGGCATACGTATATATCCCGAGTTATTACAGTCCTTATAGGACACGAACAGGACTTTCCTAACTAGAAAAGGAAAACTAACAAGCCCCGATCAGATACGAGATCAGGTTTCCTAAAAATTATCAAAACTACCTAATTAATAGATAAGGTAATTAACTGCCATAACGTGGTCTTCACGATTCCTTCCCATGCTCGAACTCTTCTGGATTAGTTTCCAACGGCTGATATCGCTTCTTTCCTTAACCGAACATGGTAACGAACCGTACCAAATTTTGGCGTTAACAGAGTGCACCTACAGTTTTTGAAAATGAGAAGAAAGGTAACAGAAATGGTGCTACATTCACTCAAGGTATGGACAATTCTGATGTGCTATATATGTCCACTAATCATGTTAGTTTACAGCAATCACCAGTGGAATCGTGTGTTAACTTACCTTTGTCACACAATAATTCGGTTCCTATTTCTTGTGATAAAGAAGAGTTGTGCAATGCTTCACTTCTATCCATGCCACAACTAGTGAATGAACATGTTAGTAATGTTGTTGAACCACCATGTGCTGATTTTAGACATGTTGTTCACATTACTAGCGAGAATGAAGAGCTTAGATTGCTATCTTCTTTAAATACTTGGGGCTATATTCAATTTGATGATCTTTGTCCACTCAATTGTTTAGAGAAGAAATTATTTGCTAGATCTGATTTGCCATGTCATTCTCATGTGATTTTTCATGTTATTGGCAATTATGGTAATAAAGGAGAATATAATGTACATAGAGTATACATTTGTTCGAATTTTAATATAACTCCTTTTCATAATGACATGTCTTGTTTAGAGGACCGCATGAGTATAAATAATTCTCTATCTAGTTCCTCTAGTTGTTTAAATGAGTTGCAGGTTGGTTTACAAGAAGGGGAGTGTTATGAGCTGCACGACACTACAAAGTATTGTCCGTGTTTAAAAATTTCAAAATCCAACCATACACACAATACTACCTCATCCTATGTTGTGAAAGATAAAGATATATTTGTCAGGCTTAATGACAAGGTGAAACCGCGGACGGATTTCAATCCAGAAGGGGAGGATGATGAGGACATCACTAGCTCGGATATGACCATAGCTACCTTATGTATTCATCAGCCAAATGTGCATACTTTCTACATAAGATTTACGTATTATATATTTGAACAACCGTTACTGCACCATGAGTTTTGTGTATTCTCGTTTATAGAGATACTTGCTTGGGTGAAGGAAAAGAGACCGAATGCAAGGAATGCATGGAAGATCAAAGAAGTTGATTGGGGACCACACCAGGACCTTACCCAAGTCTATTCCTACATCACCACGTTACTTTTGGTCCGTAGAAGGCAAGAGATGAAGTTCTACACGTTTTGTATTCGGATTCGGGCCTCCTGATAGCATCAACTTCAAACGGACCTAGCCGCTGATCCAGAATGACTTTCAGGGCCCATGAGTACTTGTTGGAAAGCTTATGGAGTCTACTTTCAGATGGTTTTGGTCCCACATCAAAATTCCTCCTGAGCTATCCGAAATCGTAGAAACAAGACATGTACCTCTTTCAGTCCGAGTCTGTTTTGGGCCTTAGGCCTTGTAATTGTGTCGTGAGCTAAGCCCAAGGTGTGTGCACTCTAGGGTTAACCCTAGGACGTCCCAACTCATATATATTTAGTAGCCGTCGTCGTTTAGAGTCAGGTTTTGCTTAGATTATTCTGCCATTGCAGCTTCGCCGTCTAGATTGGTTTGTAGAACCCCAACTTCATGTGCTAAGCATTCATATGCAATTCAGGTTGTGTTTTCTTTGTTCTTGCAAATTTCTTCGATTGTTTGTAGGAGCAAAACCTTCGTGGTGAGGTCGACTACGTGAGAGCGTGGCCGATAACGACAAGACGCGCGGGTGTAGCGAGTGCGAGGTGACGATCTATTGATCGGAAGGCTCAAAACGTGAACGTCCACACATCGCCAATCGAACCTATCGGAAGATCAGGCACCCAGTCGCATCATAAAACATCGACAGTTGGCGTGCTAGGTAGGGGCTTTGTGGAGATCATCTTCAACAAGCTTGATAGATCCAACCACCGGAGTCGACGGCATCAACTTCTTCCCCGGGCAAATAATCACCTTTGGGAGCCTCGATTTCGTTGCCAACAAATTCGGCAACCTCACCATATCCGACTCAGACCCGATCCGATCGGCCAGGGACCAAGCCGACTCCACGCCAGTCGGCCTACGTAACGCTGTAGCAACCCACGTCGACTTGCTGCGGCAATCTTCAACATGCCCGGGTCTCGGGACAACTCTTTCTTTCGGTGTTCGACTCGGACTCGGCCTCGAGCTAGCCGAGATTAGGCTAAGAAAGGAAGAGATCGTCAATCTCTTGATCGGACTCGGCAACACCGCGGATAACTTCAATCAGCATCTGACGCGGCAAACCCAATCCCCTGGAGTTCAACTCGGATACGGCCCAGAGCTGCTCGAGATCAGATCTAGGGAGGTCAGAGTTGTAATCACCCCCATCAACTACTCTGATTCTGACTCTAAGTCGGACAACAGTTCAGCAAGCTTCTCTCCACCACGCGAAGACTTCATGGCGTCCATGGGCTCAACTCCTACTCAGGAGGCACGCCGACTACGCGAGCAGCAAGAGGAGGAGGCCCACCGACTGCGAGAATAACAGGAGGAAGAAGCAAGATACCTGCACACCGAGCGCGACGCCCGCAACAACGATCTGTGCAGGGCTAGGCGAACTGCTCAACAACAAATCCTCCAAACCTAAGTTGGCGACCACGACGTCTTCGTAATGCCTTAGCAAAACGTCATGGCCACTGCAACTCTACTGGATACGCTCTTGTTTGGGCCTGATCACCAGGCCACCGTGACTATAGCAAGGATAAAAGCCATGATCACCGCTGTTGCATGTCAGCAGCACCAACAGTCGGGTGATACCCTCATACCGACCAACTGGTCAGCTTCTCCAACAGCGGTCTCATCTGCCTAGACACGACGCTAAGCGGTCGGCTCTAGTCAGCCGCACTCGGAGTCACGCCAGACGTCACTCAGCGACCCCAACACTGGTCGGCGGCGTCGACATCAAAATGACCGTCGAGACAACCAGGATTTACGAGGCCGACTACGATGTGATCTTCGGCATGACATCAACGCACGACGCCGCAAACGCGAGGAAGATGAGCAGCACCGACTGGAAGACGAGAACGAGCGCTTCAGCGTCCACCACTAGCGATTTCACCACCGTAGTCGGAGTTGGAGTCCTCATGCAGATGAAGGAGTACCGGCCTTCACTCAGGAGCTGCAACAGGTCAACTGGCCGTCAGGTTTCGAGCCGACTGGAATTGAAAAATACGACGGGAAGACCAATCCCGAGTCCTGTCTTATGGTGTACACTCTGGCGATTCGAGCAGCTAGAGGAGATCACAAGGCCATGGCTAACTACCTCCTAGTCGCTCTAGTTGATTCAGCAAGGACATGGCTAACATGACTCCCAAAAAGGTCAATTGGCTCTTGGGGAGAACTCCGTGAACGCTTTATTGCCAACTTCCAGGGAACTTACGAGAGGCCATCTTCTGAGCATGATCTCTATCAGTTGCACCAAAGGAAGAATAAGTCTCTTCGCGAGTTTATCAAGAGGTTTTCTGAGAAGCAGAATTCGATCCCAATGATCAAGGATGAGGTCATCATCGCCGCCTTCCGCAAGGGAGTCAAAGATGTCCCATTCATTGCCAAGTTCACTCGGAAACCTCCCGCTTCTGTCAAGGCTCTTTTTGATATGGCGAACAATTACGCCAACTCAGCCGACGCAGTCGCTCAGGCTCTCAATGACAAAAAAGAGCCCCGGCAGAAGGACAAGAAAGACAATGACAAGCCAACATAGAACAAATCCGGCAACCACAAGAGGAAGTTGGATAACATGGTGGCTACCGTGGAGCATACTCTGCCGCGACCCCCCGAGGAACAACGAATACCAAAAAGTGATGAACGGGCCATGCCCCTTTCATCCAAAGGGCAAGCACGCGGCTAAGGACTACTTCATGCTTAAGAAGTTTGTTTTCGAGCAGGCTTCAACATTTGGCGCCGATAAAGACAAGGACAAGCCAGATTCGGGCACAGCTGGCGATTACCAAGATCCCCAGGCTGAGCTCAACCACATCTTTAGAGGGCCGTCTGTGTATGAGTCCAAGAGGAAGCAGAAGCTTACAGCACGCGAAATCAACTCGGTCTCTGCAGCAGATGCCCCCAATACTTGCGCTGGTCAGAAATGCCAATCACGTTTGACCGCGCAGATCATCCAGATTGGGTTACTCATCCAGGACGCTATCCACTTGTCCTGGACCCGGTCATCAGGAGCATCAAATGGAAGAAGGTTCTCGTTGATGGAGGCAGTGCTCTCAATATCCTGTTCGCCAAGACGCTAGACGAGATGAAGATTCCTCATTCAGAGCTACGGCCGAGTACACCGCCCTTCCATAGGGTAATCCCCGGCCTATCTTCGACTCCACTCGGACAGATAACTCTGCCAATTACTTTTGCATGCGGAATAATTTCTGCACCGAGAATATCTGCTTCGAGGTTGCCGACTTCGAGACCGCTATCACGCAGTACTCGGACGGCCGGCGCTAGCCAAGTTCATGGCAATGCCACATTATACCTACATGATGCTCAAGATGACAGGACCAGCTGGAGTTCTTTCTCTTCGCAACGATGTCAAGCAAGCCTTCACCCGCGACAAGGAGAGTTGCGAGCTGGCTCAATCTCAAGAAGCAGCAGTCGGGCGCAATAGCATTCGGCAATCCGCTACAACTCCATGCGAGGACGATCAGGTTCCGGCCAAAAGAGTAGCCAAGTCGGGAACTTCAGCGGATTCTAAAACCAAAAAGGTCCTTGGACCTTCCGACCCCTCAAAAACTGCTCTAGTCGGGACCGGACTCGACCCTAAATAGGAAGACGTGCTCACCACCTTCCTTCAGGCGAACAGGGATATATTTGCTTGGAAACCTTCTGACATGCTTGGTGTACCAAGGGAGGTGATTGAGCATTCCCTCAACATCAGGCCGGACGCCAAACTAGTCAAACAACAGCTACGGCATTTCACACAAGACTGCAAAGATGCTATTCGTGAGGAGATAACCAAGCTCCTTGCAGCCGGGTTCATCAAAGAGGTTTACCACCCGATTGGCTGACAAACCTAGTCTTAGTTCATAAGAAGAACGGTAAATGGCGCATGTGCGTCGACTACACCACTAAACAGGCGTGCCCCAAAGATCCATTTGGTCTACCCAGAATAGATCGGGTAGTGGATTCAACTGCGGGGTGCGAACTTCTTAGCTTTCTCGACTGTCACTCAGGATATCACCAAATCAACGTGCTGGAGGAAGACTGCCTGAAGACTTCTTTCATCACGCTGTTTGGAGCATACTGCTATATCACTATGTTGTTCGGGTTGAAAAACACTAGAGCAACGTATCAGCGAGCAATTTAGTGGTGTTTACTGTGGGTGCATGGGCCCGGGTACCTCATGACAAGCATATGGGCCACTCGGATAGAGGATGGGCCTAGCCTTGTAATTAGAGATATAGCTAGATTCGGCAGACTTCGCCTTGTATAGAAAGGAATATACAGTCCTAGTCGGGTGTGTTATATCTCTAAGGGGAGATCTCCTAGTCGTAATCCGATGGGGACTCCTACCTTGTAACCCTGTCCCCAGTATATAAGGGGAGGCAGGGCGCCCATGAGGGCAGGTTGAGTTGGTTCACCAGATCACCACCACAAATCCTCAAAGGAATAACACCACAAACTGGACGTAGGTATTACTCACACCGAGGGCCTGAACCAGTATAAAATCTTCCTGTGTTCCTTTGCAATCCACTGAGTTTCCATCCGCCGAGTAGCCCCATATATTTATTGCCGGTGTAAAACATCGACAGTTGGCGCGCCAGGTAGGGGCTTCGGCGCGATCTACATCTACAAGCTCGATGGATCCAACAACTGGAGTCGACGGCGGCAAATTCTCTCCCGAAGATACAATCTCATTCGGAAGCCTCGACTTCGCCGCCGACATGTTCGGCAATCTCACCTTGGCCGACACGGACCCGATCCAACCGGCCGAGGAACCAGCCGACTCCGCGCTAGTCGGCCCACACGACGCTGTGGCAATCTTTGACGACATGCTACGGCGATCTCCTATACGCCCGAGCCCAGGGACAACTCTTCCTTTCAGTGTTCGACTCGGACTCGGTTTCGAGCCGGCCGAGATCGGGCCGAGAAGGGAAGAGATCGTCAATTTCCCGTTCGGACTCGGAGACGCCGCGGATATCTACAATCTACATCCGACGCGGCAAACCCGATCCCCTGGAGTTCGACTCGGATACGGCCCCGAGCCGCTCGAGATCGGATCTAGGGAGGTCGGAGTTACACTCACCCCCATCAACCATCCCGACTTCGACTCGAAGTCGGACTCCGACTTCCAGTCGGACTACGACTCTAAGTCGGATAGCAGCTCGGCAAGCTTCTCCCCGCCACGAGAAATCTTCATGGCATCCAAAGGCTCTACTCCTACTCAGGAATCACGCCGACTACACGAACAACAAGAGGAGGAGGCCTGCCGACTGCGAGAACAGCAGGAGGAAGAAACAAGACGCCTGCACGCCCACAACGACGGCCTACGCAGGGCTGGGCGAACCGCTCAGCAACAAACCCTCCAAACAAAAGTTGGCGACCACAACGTCTTCGTCACGCCACAGCAGAACGTCGTGGCAGCCGTAACCCTACTGGACACGGTCCAGGTTGGGCCTGATCACCAGGCACCCCGACGATCGCAAGGATAAAAGCCATGCTTACCGCTGCCGCATGTCAGCAGCACCAACAGTCGGGCAACACACTCGTACTGACCAGTCAATCAACTTCCCAGCGGCAGTCTCTCCACCTCAAAGCGACGTCGAGCGGCCGGCTCTAGTCGGCAGCACGCGGAGTCAAGCCAGACGTCACTTGGCAACCACAACAACTGGCAACGTCGAAGCGACCGTCGGAACAACCAGGACCTCCGAGACCGACTGCGGCGCGACCTTCAGTAAGACATTAATGCTCGGCGCCGCAAACGAGAAGAAGACGAGCAACGCCAACTGGAAGACGAGAACGAGCAATTCGGCCTCCACTACGAGCGGTTTCGCCGCCGTAGTCGAGGTCGGAGTCCTCATGAAGACGACGGAGTACCGGCCTTCACTCAGGAGCTACAACAAGTCGACTGGCCGTCAAGTTTCAAGCCTACAGGCATCGACAAATATGACGGCAAGACCAATCCTGAGTCCTGGCTCACGGTCTACACTCTGGCGATCCGAGCAGCTGGAGGAAATCACAAAGTCATGGCTAACTACCTCCCAGTCGCTTTAGCCGACTCAGCGAGGACATGGCTAACAGGACTCCCAAAGCGATCAATCGGCTCTTGGGGAGAACTCAGGGAACGATTCATCACCAACTTCCAGGGAACATACGAGAGGCCATCTTCCGAGTACGACCTATATCAGTTGTGCCAAAGGAAGAACGAGTCTCTTCGTGACTTCATCAAGAGGTTTTCTGAGAGGAGGAACTCAATCCCGAAGATCAAGGACGAGGTCATCATCGCAGCCTTTCGAAAAGGAGTCAGAGACACCTCGTTCATCGACAAATTCACGCGGAAGCCTCCCAACTCTGTCAAGGCCCTATTCGACATGGCAAACAAGTACGCCGACTCGGCCCACGCTGTTGCCGAGGCCCTCGATGATAACAAGTCACCCTGACAAGAAGAAGCGGGACGACACCGACGACGCGGTCCCGACTAAAGCTGGGAATCGCAAACGCAAGTCAGACGGCTCTATTGTGGCAGTCGGTCACAACCGCTTCGACCTTCAACAACTGAGGATTATGGCAGAACAACAAGTGACATGACATGCTCGGGGGCTCACAAGCTCAAACACGAGGATGGCATCCCCACTCCCAAATACCGAACAGCTAAGTCGCTTTCTGATAAACATCTCCTCACTCGGCCTTGATAGTGCCACAGCCGCTTACACCTAATAGGTGTACAAGCTGCGCATTTACTTTTTTCCGTTTTTGCTCTTAAATGATTACAAAAGTACTCGAGTAGCATAAATCTCGATCCGTGAAACTCTGCTCCATGTAAGACGAACTCAAGTCACCCAAAACGCGTGCCTGGGAAAGAGCCATGAGCCAACTCCCGACGCTACGGGGCTATGACTAGTCGGGCAGAGTGCTTAAACGTAAGGGGTCAACTACTCGAGGAAATTAATATCAAAAAGAGGAAGAACACGTATTTTCATACATTGTAAAATACGTTTTATTCGGGTGATTATTTCCATCATCAGATGCTACTCATCCGATATTTTTATATTGCAGGCCCAGCTCCGGATACGCGTGACAGGAACTCAGGGCTGCGAGCTCATCTCCTACGCTCGGGGGCTGGACAAGTCTGCCAAAATACACTCGGGATGCTCCATGAGGGCTACTCACCGAGTACTTGCGCCAGTCGGGACGTCATCTTCCCCGACTACGCTTCGTGCGAGCCAACAATCGGCCCCCGGCGCCAGTCGGGGCTGTATACCACTCGGCTAAGTAGGGTACGCCCCATGAGGGTCGCCAGCCGAATCCTACACTAATGCTAGGTTCGGGTACCTTATTTGGTCACGGTTCTGTCAGGTTGGGTACGCCCCATGAGGGTCGCCAGCCGAATCCTATGCTAATGCAAGGTTCGGGTGCCTAGCTTGGCTATAACTCTGTTGGATAGGGTACGCCCCATGAGGGTCGCCAGCCGAACCCTCTGCTAATGCAAGGTTCGGGTACCTTGTTCGGCTTTACCCAAGTCAGAGAAGACTTACATCGTCAAAGTGCATCTGGAGTTCTCATGCACTGCGTCACACTGAGGAGGGCAAGCAGATCCTGCATTATACCCACTCAGGCTTACGTGGCAACCAGTTTGCATCCAGAATGTAAGTCGGAAAGGCTTGCGAACAAGAATTTTCTGGCTGATTGCGGTTATCAACACCAAAAACTCATCCTGACATCGATGGATGATACTTCTATAGAGCTATGCTGGATAGGTCGGCTCAGGCCGGCTTATTTGGTAGCAGCCACCAAGATATGAGTTCCTACAGTAGCATGCTCCATGTGGGCCGCCCGCAGGCTGAGTTGAAATTATAGCGCTGGTGCACCCACAGGAACCGATGAGGTAAACAGATATGCTTCATGAGAGCCTTATTGCTAAACATATATGTTTGGGTATCTGTCTTATCCACCAGGTCTCGAGGATACATCCTTACAAGGATCACAAGCTGGTCTTCATTAAAATTGGAGATGCAGGTATCTGTCTCTCGAGTACACCTAACACGTAATGGATTTATTTTTCATACAGTGGTACTCGGCCTACATGCGTGGCCACCAGTTGCCATTAGGCAACGATTATTCCAGCCGACATGACGCTGAAGAGTCTAACTTTCAAGTAGTGCACTACTCAGAGAGACTATAAATTTTCTCATTCCCGCTGACATGACGCGGATGAGTCTAACTTTCGAGTAGTACACTACTCGGGAGAGACTATAAAATTCTCATTCCCGCTGACATGAGCGCGGATGAGTCTAACTTTCGAGTAGTACACTACTCGAGAGAGACTATAAATTTCTCATTCCCGCTGACATGACGCGCGATGAGTCTAACTTTCGAGTAGTACACTACTCGGGAGAGACTATAAATTCTCATTCCCGCTGACATGGACGCGGATGAGTCTAACTTTCGAGTAGTACACTACTCGGGAGAGACTATAAAATTCTCATTCCAGCTGACATGATGCGGAGGAGTCTAACTTTCGAGTAGCATACTACTCGGGAAAGACTATAACATTCTTCCAGCTGACGAGGCTGAAGAGTCTAACTTCTGAATGGGACGCCCACTCGGGAAAGACTATAAACACCTTTTCCAGTGACATGGAAGCTGACGAGTCGAATTTTTGAGTAGTATAGTTACTCGGGAAAGACTATAAACACCCCTTCCAGCTGACATGACGCTGAAGAGTCCCATATACGAGTAGCATCCTACTCGGCAAGACTAATAAACACACATTCCGACTGACACGAAGTCGAAGAAGTCCTACATACGAGTAGTTCCCTACTCGGCAAGACTATAAATCATATTCCGGTTGAACATGATACCGAAGAGTCTCATATACCAGTAGTATCTACTCGGGAAAGACTTCAAGGTTAAAGATCTTTGACTTCATGGTTTAATTGTTTTCACAATTAAGCACAAAGTCGGGGGCTACACCTAATAGGTGCGCCTATTCGGCGCACACTATTCCAAACATCTACATGGAGCCCTTCATAGCCTCGCTGCCAGCTGACATGAAGCAGGACTCGGAGAAGCACACTCAGACAAAGAGCACTCGGGAGCAATGCACTCGGGGAGACTTCACCGTGGAGGATGAGCACTTGGCATCAGCTGTGACTCAACTATGAAGGTCTCAGGGGCTACTGTGGGTGCCATGGGCCCCGGGTACCTCATGACAAGCATATGGGCCACTCGGATAGAGGATGGGCCTAGCCTTGTAATTAGAGATATAGCTAGATTCGGCAGACTTCGCCTTGTATAGAAAGGAATATACAGTCCTAGTCGGGTGTGTTATATCTCTAAGGGGAGATCTCCTAGTCGTAATCCGATGGGGACTCCTACCTTGTAACCCTGTCCCCCAGTATATAAGGGGAGGCAGGGCGCCCCATGAGGGCAGGTTGAGTTGGTTCCACCAAGAATCACCACCACAAATCCTCAAAGGAATAACACCACAACTGGACGTAGGGTATTACCTCACACCGAGGGCCTGAACCAGTATAAAATCTTCCTGTGTTCCTTTGCAATCCACTGAGTTTCCATCCGCCGAGTAGCCCCATATATTTATTGCCGGTGTAAAACATCGACATTTACACACTCAACTCGGGCGCAACGTGGAGGCATATGCCGATGATGTGGTGATCAAGACAAAGTCTAGGGAAGACCTCATCGCCGACTTGGAAGAAACTTTCCAAAACCTTCGAAGATTCAAGATGAAATTAAATTCGAAAAAGTGCGCTTTCGGTGTGCCGTCCGGCAAGCTACTCGGCTTCATCGTATCGCATCGAGGCATCGAGGCCAGTCCAGAAAAAATTAACGCTATCATGAACATGGCACCCCCAACTAGCCAGAAGGATGTCCAAAAGCTGATAGGGTGCATGGCGGCACCTCAGTCGATTCATCTCCCAACTTGGTGAACGGGGCATGCCCTTTTTCAAACTACTGAAGAAAGTGGATAATTTTCAATGGACACCCGAAGCTCAGCAAGCCTTCGAAGATTTCAAAAAATTTCTCACATCACCACCAGTGTTGGCGTCACCTATGCCCCAAGAACCACTAATGTTATACTTAGTGGCAACTACTTAGGTAGTCAACATGGTGCTGGTAGTTGAGAGATCAAAGCCAGGTCATATACAGAAAATTCAACGGCCAGTCTACTTTGTCAGCGAGGTCCTAGCCGACTCCAAGATGAGATATCCTCAAGTCCAGAAGCTGTTATATGGCCTACTCATCACTGTCCGGAAGTTGCTGCACTATTTTCAGTCGCATGAAGTCACCGTTGTCACATTGTATCCACTCAAGGACGTCCTACACAATTGCTAGGCCACTGGCAGAATCACTAAATGGGCGCTCCAGTTAATGGCATTTGACATCATTTTTCAACCACGGACAACAATCAAATCTCAAGCTCTAGTCGACTTTGTGGCCGAGTAGACAGAAGTTCAAACGACTACAAACACGGACAAGCTAGAGTACTGGACGATATACTTCGACCGTTCTCTACAGATCAGCGGCATGGGGCTGGCGTTGTGTTGATGTCACCCACCAGCGAAAAACTCAAGTATGTCCTCCAAATTCACTTTTCGGTTTCCCACAATGTTGCTGAGTACGAAGCAACTCATCCACAGGGCTCCGCATTGCCATATCACTCGGCATTCGTCGACTGGTTGTGCGCGGGGATTCTCAACTTGTGGTCAGCCAAGTCATGAAAGACTGGAGATGTCTTGATGATAAAAATGGCGGTGTATTGTAAGGAGGTCAGAAACGCTGAAAAACAAGTTTCGACGGGTTTGAAGATAACTCATGTATTACGACATACAATGATGTTGAAGACGAATTGGCCAAATGGGATCCAAGACGAGAAGTGATCCTGATTGGGATTTTTGTTGAACAACTTGACTGGAAGCCATCAGCCAAGAAGAAACCAAGTGCTTGGACAGTCGGGGGCTGAACTTACCCTGGCACAAATAAAGTACTAATCATCCTCTCAATTGGCGGATTCTAGTTAGACAAATTCCTCTTAGAACGACGAACTCCAGAAGAAACGCAGTGAAGTCGAACAGATCAAGCATCGAAGCAAATGTTTCCTTGTAGTCAGAGAAACCTGTACTGTAAAGTTTGTGCAATTCGGGTTCTTGGATGCGCTGGGCGTTCACACCCAAGGAAGGCAACGTATATTCTGCAAATCAATCCACTCGGGTATCTGTGGCAACCATGCCGCATCCAGGACGTTAGTCGGAATGGCTTATAGGCAGGGTTTTTTGGCCGAATGCAGTAACAGATGCCAAAGATCATAGTTGCACATGCGAGGGATGCCAATTCTATGCAAGACCAAGACATCTTCCAGCTCTAGAACTTCAAACAATTCCAATCTCTTGGTCCTTTGCAGTTTGGGGGCTCGACATGGTCAGGCCGTTCAAAAAATGCCAGGGGGGGTTCACATACTTGTTCGTCGCAGTGGATAAATTGACAAGGTGGATTGAGGCAAAACCCGTTGCTACCATAACAGTGGCACAAGCAAAGGACTTCATCATGAGTATTTTATACTGATTTGGGGTTCTTAACCGCATTATAACGGAGAACGGTACTCAGTTCACAGACGGCGTATTTCAAGATTTCTGTGATGATTTCGGCATCAAGATCTGTTATGCTTCTGTGGCATACCCACGAAGTAATGGGCAGGTCGAGCATGCTAATGGCATGGTCCTACAAGGTATGAAGGTTAGGGTGTTCGATCGACTACAACCATATGCAGGGCGGTGGGTACACGAACTCCCATCTGTTCTCTGGTCTCTAAGAACCACGGTTAGTCGGGCAACAGGGCAATCCCCTTTCTTCTTAGTCTATGGTGCCGAGGCTGTGTTACCAACCGAGTTGGAGTTCGGCTCTCCACGAGTTCGGGCCGCCTCAGAAGATAGATCAAACGACACCACGATTTGTCAAACTCGATCAGTTGGAGCAAAGCGAGGGATATCGCAACTATCCAGTCGGCAAGGTATCTTCAAAGGCCTGTGTCGTTTATCCAGTCGAATGTTCTGTGGCCACGCCTTTTTGGTGGGAGATTCGTCTTGAGAAAAATACAAACCACCAAAGACAGGCATTATAACTATCCCCATGTGGGAAGAGGCCATTCATTAGTCGCTGAGGTAACACATTCGGGCACCTACCGACTGAAGAATGAAGACGGCGCCTCATCAGCAACTCATGGAATTAGAACAGCTCGTCTTTCTATACCTGAGTTTTGTATTTCCTATATATATTTATGTACAAAGTTTTTTCTCTGACTCATACTATCGCTTGTTTTAACCGAGTAGTGAGTCGGAGGCTGCATGTATTGTGTGCCTTGTCAATAAAATACAAGCTTGCTTTATCTAAGTTATGAAGTTTTACAATGATTACGCTTAGTTTGCCTGAGTATAGCTTTTAGAAGTTGAAACTTTTTCTTAAGTTCCTATGACTACGGGCGGACGCATACTACATAGTCGGGTAAAGCTAATGACATCTAAGAATAAGCAAGTATAGGCAGCATTTTACAAGAATATACATGCTTTCACCAAAGTTATATATACCGACTGGATATTGTTTGTTCTTACATGCCCAGGTCCTTTGCTATGGCCTCCGCAGTCGGCCTCACCTTGGCTGATCAAAACTCACCATGCTTCTTCGGGAGTTGTCTCTTCGACAAAACCTTCACCTATGGCCTCGATATCTACCCTAGGGTAGAATCGATTTGGTCATGCCTAGGTTTGGGCAACACCGACAGGCGACACGCTCGTCCGAATACTTTTTCAAGATGCCTCGAAGCTTCGCTTAGGCAGTGCCTGCACTTGGGAGACAGTACTGGGAGCTGGTTCCAACATGGTGAGGCTTCCATAATGTACAAGGAGCCCTTTCACGGATCCGATGAGGATTTCCGTGACTCCTTGACAACTTTGATCTCCTCTACAAAAGCGTTAAATTGGATCTGAGCATTGCCTTTTGAAGCTGTTCAGATACAGCAACAAGTGCACTTGTTAGCTAAAACATGCAGTCGAAGCGACAAGAAAACGGATTAGAGTTATTGTCAGGTAGGAGACTTACTAGCATAGTCAGCCTCCACTTTGGCTTTCGCCTTCTCGCATTTCCTCAGCTTGATATCTTGCTGTTTCCTTCTCCTCTGCTTGGGTTTTCAACTCGGCTTCGAGGGTTGCAAATCAAAACAGTCAAGAACTCAAAAATTGCAGTTAAAACTCGAACAAGGCAATCGGGCAATCAAACAATGCTGGTTTGGAAATATACTCGAGATTTATCGGGAGGATAACACAGATGACTTACTTCTAATCTTTGGGTCCGGCTGAGAGGGCATTCACCTTGTTACCTAAGCTTGTCAAACTGCTTCACTCAAGACCATGTTTCCTTCTCCGCCTAGGGTTCCGCTCCAGTCGTCTTGGCAACTTGGAGCTGTTCAGTCGTTGGAGCTGGGGGGCGAGCTGGGTCAGGACATTGGTTCATTTTCTCTGAACGATCAACAATTGTGGAGACCATGGGCCCCGGGTACTCATGACAAGCATATGGGCCACTCAGAGACAAGGATGGGCCTAGCCTTGTAATTAGGGATATGATGGAACTCGGCGGACTTAACCTATACGACAGGGAATATAAGTTTTAGTCAGGCACGTTATATCTCTTAGAAGCGAATTCTTGGTCGTAGTCTGACTGGGACTCTACTTTGTAACCGTTGTCCCCAGCTATAGCTAAGGGGAGGCAGGGTGCCCC
Organism: Oryza meyeriana var. granulata; assembly: GCA_003991445.1. Taxonomy (NCBI): domain Eukaryota; kingdom Viridiplantae; phylum Streptophyta; class Magnoliopsida; order Poales; family Poaceae; genus Oryza; species Oryza meyeriana. The sequence continues at coordinate 554 of RYFJ01004483.1, read as the reverse complement.
ATGAGGGCAGGTTCACGTCAGAAATCATCATCCTCGAAGGAAATACACACAGCTGGACGGGGTAGGGTATTATCTCATCCCGAGGGCCTGAACCAGTATAAACTCGTTCGTGTTCCTTTGCAGTCCACCAAGTTTCATCCGACGAGTAGCCCTATATTCTTATTGCGATGTAAAACATTAACAGTTGGCACATCGCAGGTAGGGGCTACATCGGTGAGATCAACCTCAACAACTCGATGGATTCACAACCAGAGTCGACGGCATCAATTCTTGGCCCTAGAGACATGATCACATTCGGAAGCCTCGACTTCATCGCTGAAAGGTTTCGGCAAACTCATCCTGAGCGATCTCGGACTCGATGGCGATCTGCGGGAACACAGCCGACTCTGTGCCGATCGGCCCACTCGACGCTGCAGCAACACTCGTCGATTTGCTACAGCAATCTTCTACTGTGTCTAGGTTCGAGAACAAGCTCTTCCCTTCAGCGTTCGATCTCGGACTTGGCCTCGAGCCAGCCGAGATATGGCTAAAAGGGAGGAGAATCATCAATCTGA
>RYFJ01001755.1:0-75410 GCA_003991445.1 Oryza meyeriana var. granulata | reverse complement strand
GAGAGAGATCTACGCAAAATCGCGGCTGTGCAGGTTACAAGAGATACCCTAAGTGATGGTATGGGAAGATATAAGAGCAAGATGGCTGCAGCGTTATATGGGCGCAAACTTTTATAAGCAGTTCAGAACAAGGAGCTGATGGCCATGTTCAAAACGTTTGTGCGCCCAGAATCAACAGAAGGAAGTTCAATAAGCTGGTGGTAGGAGACTTGATGAGCTTAACAGCCAAACATAGAGGCGAGAGTTCTGTAAGACCCGCAGCTAGCGGTGTTGACGCCTGAAGTCTAGGTGCACTTTCCACACGATGACGGTACATTCAGAAAGGAGGCCGGTTCCTCGGTTCAGCAGCATTTTCGCAATGGATCAAGCATGAGTCGAAGGAGAAAGGGCATTGGCTTTACGATGAAGGTGGAGCAAGTAGGCATAATGCACCACGAACCTTGCAGAGGTCTACGACTGGGTATGCGTGGTGTGAGGCAACTCCCCTTGTTTGCATCGGTGGAGTTCAATCTACATGGAACACAGACATACTTCCACATAGGTGAGACAGAATGGCCATCTATTTGCGATGGGAATCTTTGGTTGGCACCAGAAAATGACAGAGGTCCTTTGAGGAAAATGGCAAGAAGGCAAGAGAGCACACGAGTTCGAGTGCAGGGCACACAAGGCCATAGAATTTTGAGATATGTGTGCCGACAGGTCCAAGGCGTGGTCATATTCACGAAGGGAAACTGTGCAAGAGGGTGTGTCTAAAGGAAGTGGACATGCAGTGCTCCTGCCGTGAAGGAGTTTGCGGAAACCAAGCTTTGTATCCAAGCCCTGTTCTCATGTATTGCGTTGCGGGGAGTGCGGCATTGATGAACGCCATATGCTGTCCCCGTACTTTAGAAAGGAAGCAATCATGCCATACAGGAGTACCGAGATTTTTGGTTGGCTTGTCCGGCACTTTCAACTGAAGACACAGCCCAGTTTATTAAATCCCTGATCGACGAGGCAAGGAACATGGCAGGCCGCCGTCGGACACGGAGGAATCGCATGATATGGACGAATCCGAAGCCGGGTAGCGCTAACCGTTGCAGCAGGGTGGAGAGGACATAACCTACAAAAAGTGCACGAAAGACGCTGAGGCCCCAGTGCAGGAAGTTCCTGTGGAAGGGATCAGGCGCGATGGAAGGCGGCCAACTGGGGAAGGCACCACTGCTAGGGCCCGTCATCGTAGCGTCCTCGTGCCCTTCGGGTTATGTTTCGTGTAGTACAGCCGTGGTTGCTGATGTATCTCCTGTTAATGTGGTACAATCTGCATGTATTGCTATCTGATTTTCGTTTTAGTGTGGGCCAGTATCGGCGTGTATATCTATTGTCGTTATTGAAAATGTGCTCTTTGTTTTCCACTTTGCCAGTTGTGCTTGGCCTTTAAAAAGTCTTTGCTGTCTTTAATTTTCTGACTGTAATCACTTATGTTCAATTTGAGGCTAATCAGTTGCTTCTTTTTCCTTGCAGGTATGGAACCTACTAGATGCCTGAGCTGCTGGATCACGCCACCGATCATGACCCATCGGTCGTTTTCTTAGCGGTTTGGCCAGAACTCCAGCTCGGGTACCTTACGTTCCTCTTTTCGACCTTCTAAGGCGCTCGCTTTCCCGTGACCCTCGGTTTTCACGACTAGGTCGTACGGAACGTTGTACTGTGAAGGCTGTATATGTGAACTTACTAACTTGCTTTGTTTTGATTGTCAGGTTGCGGGAGGCAGGCCTTCTGCCATTGTGGTAGGCTGGTAGTAGCGCAGTGGACCCGAATGCCCACCGGCGGAAGAAGTGGGGTTCGACCGGTCGCTGATACAGCTCTTGTGGACCGGTGGAGACCAGCGACGCACAACCTTCCACTCCATGCGGGGTGAGATGGCCCCAGCTGCAGGACGTCCACCGTCTCCTTGGGCCTTGCTCCTAGCCGGCGATCTGGTGGGCCCAGTTGATCGGGCTCAGGCGTGGGAGACGACATCTTGCAGCGGTTGTCCGGTTCACCGTGCTCCGGGGCTTCCCTTGTCGGCGAGATCTCCCCGTACACGCCTATGCGGCCCCCCTCAAGGCTTGGGTACTGAGCTAACGGTAACGAATGCTTTCTTGTTGTTTTATGTTGCTTCAGGTAGAATTAAGTGTCAACTTCTTATATGTTACTGGCAGTCTGAAATCAGCTAGACCAGGAGGCCGACGCGTACTCATTGCAGAGGAGCCTAGAGGCGTACTGCTGTAGGCCTGTTCGCGTGAATGATGTTTCAACCAACTCGAACGGCCAGATCGACAAGGGCTTGATCCTTACGCGAGGGAGATAGCCGACGCCGGAGACGGTGTTGTTCAACCAATACAGTTGGGGATCGGCAGTCCTTGCCGCCACAACAGGGGTCTGTGCGACGGCTGTGGAAGACCGACCAAAAAAAAAAAAAAAAAAAAAAAAACAAAAAAAAAAAAAAAAAAAAAAAAAAATAGAATGCGTCTTCACGGGTTGTCCACTCCTCCTACAGCTCTGGGCGGCAGAGCGGTTTTGCGATCGGCCACCCGTGGTGGACCAGCAGTCCGTACGAGCCGATCCTGTAACATGGATGTCCGAGGAGGACTATCGATGATGGGGACGATGTGGTGTCTTGTGAGGTATGTTCGGTATTAGAACCGGTCTCGGTTTTTTATGTTTACTTGGCTACACGAGACACTCTTTACTATTTTGTAGCGTCGGTACGTACGTGCAGGTGCAGAAGTCCGTACCCAGACTTGTCATGAGTTCGCAGAATCACGGACGACGACGTTGTCTGGGAGCCGTACGCGCCGAGGCCGGTGATGGCGCTGCGCCGCTTTAGCCTGTCGTCCTCTTGCACCAAGGACAGGCGTACTGGGTGACGATGACGCCAGATGCTGTTCGACATTTTCTGTCGAGCTGCACTGCCCGCGCGTGTGATGCGGCAGTTCGTTATGCGCCAACCTTCGGCCATCCACAACTCCAGCTTACCGGCAACACGTTCAAGGTATGTGTGGAAATGAATATTCTATTCATTATGCATTGTGTCAACATGATTGTGCTCTGGCAGGTTAAATCGGCGTGGCTTGGCCGCCGGTTTATGTTGTGGAGACCCACCGTCATCGAGTAATCAAGCGACTGGTCCTAGCCACGGAGGACGTTATAATGGAGATCCACCCCCACAGTGACATGTATGACAGTACTTTCCTGGTACCCCCCCAATACAGACTACGGGTGATGTTCACTCCGGGGCTCCATAGGCGCACGTCGGGGGTGGAGATGCATACCGACACACCGCGACCAGGACTACTTCCACGCGGTGAGTCATGGTTTTCATACTATTTTCAACGGTAGTTACGCACGCGCAACTAACCACGCATGTCCTGCGAAAGGCGGGACGATGCTAGGCAGGTCGACACGGAGCTCGGCCTACTGTGCAGCGCCTGAGGCTGCATCCCTCTCACGCAGCGGAGGCAGACGATCACATTCGCGGATGCGCAACACGATGCACTCGGTCAATCTGTGCTCTGACTTTGTCCGCCGTTCGATGCAGCCCGCCGATGCAGATACATATGCGAGGCGTCCCAAGTGAGGGACATCGGCAGGAGCGGGTGGGTTCGGTGAGCAGGTCCTTCCGGTAACGCGAGGATCGAGGACGGCAACCTCCACGATCGGGCGAGGTTTGTCAGGTACGTAGGTTCAAACATATCTCCCCTAACTAACTGAATTCTTTATTTGGCTTAACTGCGAACTTTTCTTTACCAGCCCAACGCCGGCGGATCTCACAACCACCTGGGGGGACACTGGGGGGATCTGCCGGAGCACCTCTGCTTGGATCTTACGAGGACGACCTCGTTCGAAGCAGGACGTGATCGGGTCGTCACAGCTCGGAGGTGGCCTGGACCACAAGCCGCACGACCTAGTGTTTCCCCTACTGCTCAGGCGGTCTGAGCACCCGTGGGTAGCGGGGACCGATGACGTACTCGCGTGGGGCAACGTGCGAGCCGCAGCCTTAGGAGGAGAGGAAGGCGGTACGGATAGGGGCTATTGTTGTAATTTATTTATTTATGAGGCTCGCCCAACTTGTTGTATCGGTCAATGTAATTGTTATTTTATCTTCAACAATAGGAAAATATTAAGAGAGTTGTCACGTTGATCCTAAGAGTTCCAATACTAGTGCGCAAAATTGTAAAAGAGCTTAATCTTTTAAAAATCCTTTTAGTACAAGTTTTCTGTCATGAACGGAAATTATGTTGGTTCGGAACCAGAATTTTCTCGTTCAGTTCTGAGGTTGAATTTTGGTTCTGTTTTCCAACTTAACGGAATCTCCGTTGATCTTGAGGCAGAATTAGTTCCGTTGTGTCCTCTCTGCTAACACTTAAACGGACTTTCGTTAAAGTTTACCGGAAATTTCGATCAAACGGATATTCTGTCATAACTATTACGGACATATCCGTTGTTGCCAGATTGCTTCCGTTTCCGTTCAAATTTTTAAATGTCCATATTCACCCCTCTAGGCTCGATCCCACCCTTCAAGATCTGACTTTCAAAATATTGACAACGGTACTTCGTCCTGTTTGTAAGCCTTTTAAGGCAAACCATTTCGGCGCCTACTATGGAGCGCGTAAGGCACCGCACCTTTACTTGCATAATATAGGCCCCCGTGTGCGCCACATTGCGACACGAGCTTTTGGCGGGGCGTCGCTTTATCGTCATGCGTCGGTGCACGGGCATTTCTGATACATAATCGGCCGAGACTTCAACCATTTTTTGCATATGCATGTCCCTTATATTTTTGACTGTATGTCTGCATAGGGAATGACGCAGACCAACCCAACTATATAAAAGCAACCAACATCATAGTTAGCAAAGGGCCTTCACCCAACCCTCGGGCAAACTTCGACGTTATGACTAGGCCACTACCCTGCCTCAGCTAATTTCTTTTCTTCTTGTAGGCAGCTCGAACAATGCCTCTACACCTCTTTTTTGTGGAGGATTGCAACTGGCGATATTTAGGTTTCGCTTTGGTCTGCCACTGGGCTGAACGCCCATCGATATGCCTTTGTGGTGACGTTTGCCGGCTACGCGTAAATCTCATCAGGAGGAGACTTACGGCTAGGGATACTTCCGAGTGCAATGCACCGGAGTCCCAAGTATGTGTTTCAGTCAAGTCTTTGCATATTCCGTTTTTACGGCCCCGACTCCTTACACTAGATATTTACCTAACAGAACCGAGGGAAGATATTGCGGCTTCATCGAGTGGAATTGACAACGCAACCGGAATTGATTACCTCTTGTTAGAAGACGAAGCATGGCGCAATCATGGCAGGAGGGCGGAGCATGAACAACGTTTCTAGAGCTAGAAGGGGCAGATGGAGAAATCGACCTCGGTCGGACTACTGGCGATGGGAAGGACCATCAACGTCGCTTGTGGTGATCGTTGCTTAGTCATCAGTTGAGAAGGCCAGGAACGTTTGCAACGCAGAAGCTTTGTTTGTTCGAACATTCTTGACGACGATATCGATGTAAGCTTTCAAGCCGCACCTTACTTCCTGCGAGATAGTTTACTTCACACAAACGTGACGAATTTACTAGATCAACTTTCATCCCACAGATCTCACAAGGAGGTGTCAATTCAGACAATGGATTGAACAATTTCATGCCGTAAGATCTATCACAGCAATAGAACATGCAACAGAACACAGTCCGCTATAGCCTGTCTAGATCGTACCGATGACGTATCGCCCGCTCTAGGAACGCGGTGAACTTAGAACGAGCTGGATCATTTACTTCTGACAGTTGTATCATTGTTGTTTTTCGTACTATTGGGTGTCGATTCCCATCATGCCGGCAATGCGAAGGCTCGCATCTAGCTAATATCATTATGCTATTGTACACTGCACTGCATTAGTATCGACCGACGTGGATATGAATAATACATATATCGTCTCCCAATGTTGAAATTAAAAATCATTCAAACGTACATTGCGCAAAAATTTTGAACAAAATTCATAGGCCTAACATTCTGTTCGCCTGGGGGTCCTAAGCCCTCACGTAAAACGGACCGGCCTATTACCATGTCATTAATTAAGTATTACGAAAATATACTTGAAAAATGATCAGTACGATTTTACAAACCAACGCCCACCATCGTCGGATTATAAAAAAAACTTCAAAAAAACATACCCTAACCACGATTAACTAAATTTTGTGAGCGTGTAGGCGAAAGACGGGGAAGGAGTGGGATTTGCGAGTGCCGATCCGGACATACAAGGAGTGGAATGCGAGTGGCGATCCGGAAATACCTCAATTTGACAATTTTCCTTCACGACGTGACAATTATGATATTTGGTAATTTTTTAACATGACCATAATGCAATGGCACATAAATAGAATCTAAGAATCTAATTTTGAGAAATAAATTTTCAAAATTTTTGGGGTTAAAAATTAGCAAGAAAATAAGGCAGGAAAATTAGGCAAGAAATTCATTTGGTAATTTGCAAATGGCTGCAGGGGGCTGAACGCAAAAATGCATTCGCCACCCTGGGGGACGGCGGCGAATGCATTTTTGCGTTCGGCCCCAAGAGCCATTCGCCGCCGTGGCCCAGGACGGCAATGCCACGTGGCCCCTCAGCCGCTGACGCTATGGGCGCCGTCACGGGTGGTGACGACCACTGTGGCCCCGGCCATTGCCGCCTTGGACATGGGGTTTTTAATGCCGCCTTGGCCCAAGGCGGCAAGAGTGTATTTCTGCAAAAATTAAAATTTATTTTGTAAAATTAAAAAATAAATTAAATTATTACAGTAAAAAATTCCCACTTGACAACCGCATCAAGGCCCACCCCCGCGTGGACTCGGACAGGCCCCCTGCATGCGCGGGCGCCGAGCCACACCCTTGGCAACGGGTCCGGCTCCACCCACGAACCACCCACCGTGGGCACGGCCCTGCAGGACCACCTCCACGCTGCAAACCGTTGCAAGGGCCCTCGGGCCGCTTCTGCGCCACTGCGGCGTCTATCAGGTGTAACCCGGCCCCTTATCACGCCGGACTCCCGGGCCGATGGGCCACACGAGACATGTGCTAGCTTAAAAAGAGAGAGAGAGAGAGCGTGACAACGCAAGGCCAGGGCCACACGCGGCCCACCCCGTCGCACCCACGCGCGGGCTGCCGCTTCCTATCTCCAGGCCTTGCCGAATTTTTTTTTATTTTTATATTTTTTTAAAAAAATATTTACAAAAGTATATTTTTATTTTAAAATTTTACAAAAATATACTCCCAACGCTCTCTGGGAGGACTTTTTTTTTTTAAAACGCCCTCCTAATGATGATTTGATGATGTGGCAGACGGTCGTAGGCCAGGTGGCCGATGGCCGTCTGCCATTTTGCAGGCAGCCTCCTAGCCATAAATAAACCTCTCTCTAGGAGGGTGGCAAGGGGGCCGCCTGCAAAAACGCTGTCCCCGGCGCCAACGCTTTTGCGGATAGCCCCCTTGTCGCCCTCCTAAAGAGCGGTTTATTTATAGCCAGGGGACCGCCTGCAAAATGGCTGGCTGCGGGGCCGACGCTTTTGCGGGCGGCCCCCTTGCCGCCCTCCTAAAGGGCGGTTTATTTATGACTAGGGGGCCACCTGTAGAGTGCAAAAGGTTAGTGGTATCAGAGCTCATGGTTGCTCGGTGAGAGATTTCTTGTTTCGTAATTTTTTTTTACCTACAGTCAAGAAGCCAGAAAAAATAGTAGATTAGATTACCGAGGTCCAAGACAATTCGAGCCTTTTTACTAGTTCTGCTTAATTTAAGTTTGTTGAGTTTTCTGTTGCATCGTTGTGTCGAGTTGCTTGTCTTAGCGTCTAGTCGTTTAGAGTTTCGAGTTCTTGCCACGCCATATCGCCACCATCATCGCCATCACCGTCGGTCGAGTCTTCAATCTAGGGTTTGCTGAGTCCGAGTTGGTCTTGTTGAATCCAAGTAGGAGTTGTGCTTGAGTCTGAGTGGGTGAACTTGCCGATCCAAGGTGGGGTTAAGCCGCGAAACCCTAACATGCGCTACCTAGCTTAAAACAGACATAACTTTCGCATACGGTCTCGGAATCGGGCAAATAAGTACTCTGCGGACATCTACAGAAAATTTCCCAGAAGGTTCTCACTGACTTTGCAGGGTTTGTCCGAAAAATTTTACGAAATTCGGCCGGGAAGATTGAGTTTTCAAGGTCCGAAGTTTCTGCACGGGTTTTAAAGCACGCTCAAAAATTTCTACAGGCCACATCTTACATCGTTTTGAGTTGCACCTTCCTAAGGTTTTGCTGGTCTTGAGTTCCTAGTTGCAAAAAAAACACAAAAGGTGCCAAAAAAACAAAAAAGAGCGAAAAAAAGAACAAAAGAAGTGGCCATTTTGCAAGCGGCCCCCTGACCATAATAGACCGCCCTCTGGGAGAAGGACGGCGTTTTTGCAGGTGGCCCCCTTGCCGCCCTCCCAGAGGGCGGTTTATTTATGGCCAGGGGGCCGCCTGTAAAATGGTAGAGGGCCATCTGCCACGTCATCAAATCGCCCTCTGGGAGGGCGTTTTCAAAAAAAAGTCCTCCTAGAGGGCGTTGGGAGTATATTTTTGTAAAATTTTGAAATGAAAATATACTTTTGTAAATATTTTTTTAAAAAATAAAAAAATAAAAAAAATCAGCCTCGTAGGTGCGGAGTCACCTCCGTCCCAACACATGCATACATACATAAGCATACATACATAGCACATGCATACATACATAAGCTTCCTACATTACCATGCATGAGCACATAAAATCCCTCCACTACTAAGCGCCGAGAAGGCTGAGCGCCTCTGCCCCCAGTGCACAAAATCCCTCCGCTCTTAAGCATCGAGATGGCTTTGCATTTTATTATGTGCATATATATGTACCCTAAGAATGTTACAGCTTTGCAGATGGTGATGGCTGAGCGCCTCTACCGCCACATCATGTGTCGAATAAAATGGCCTCCGTTGCAACAAAGCATCGAGAACGCCTACAGCCTGCCATTAGCTTCCGAGCCCCTTTGAGAGAGGCTCCGAGCTTCCGAGGAAGGCTCCAAGCTTTCGAGCCCCTCCGCACTTCTGAGGGTGGCTCCGAGCTTCTGAGCCCCCCCGAACCAGCCTCTGCTTGATGGTAACTTCAAGCCATCACTAGAGGGGGTAGATTGGCCTCCACCCTTCGCAGGCTCCGGACAGCGTTGCCTTCGTCGAGCATCGCGGCCTTCGCCACCAGAGGGGGTGGACCGGCCTCCGGGCTCCGGACGACGTTGCCTCCATCGAGCGCCGAGGGCATCGCCCCCGCTGAGCGCTGTTGACTACTTTGGCTAAGGAGATCAACAGGCTGTTCCTATGAGTCTCGTCCAGTGTGGCCTCTACGAGATATTGCAACCCTGGACGTCAGGCCTTAGGAGCGCCCAACACCCAAGGAGTTAGAGCCAAAGAGCATTTGCTCCTCCCGAATCTCGGAACTAGCAGATGAGGGGGTACTGTTGGGGGATAAATCCCCACTCCTAGGGTGTTGCCTTCAATAATGTAATAAAGGACTAAAACGCCCCTAGGACAATGCTACCCCATGCGAATAGCCTAGGGGCAATTATGTAACTTTCTATTTACCTAATATAAAGGAAGCCCCAAGGGCAAATGAAGGGCATCCCCATTTTCCATTCCATTCGTTGACTGTCATCTCTCTTCTCGCTCTCTCTACTCTTACACTAGCAAGGGCTCTCTCCCCAGAGGAGGGAGTTCCTTGCCATATTATTGGACAAAAATGTTGGATTCCAATAATTTATAGTCCAGATATCCATTATTCTGCAAGTGATCAAGAACCACCACTCCTTGTCTCTATAGTCTAGAACAAAGGTTCTCCATCACTTGCAAAGTTGCAAGAACGATACTACTCAAAAAATTGAGAAGTTGAGGATACCAAATGCCACCATGCATGTAGGTAGACAGAGCACACACCTGTTGACAGTAGGGAAGGGAGGCACCGAGAACTTTGGTTGTTAGCCACGGGTCCTCGAGGAAACAGGGCATAGGACCTCATTTGCCAATTCAACTTTGTTCAGTTCGACATGGCTGTGATTTCGCCAGATAGAAGAAAGAGAGAACAATTGATTTCATCTTCCGCAGTGGGATGTTACTCGTGCAGTCCCTTTCATTCAAGCTCGGTCTAGAATGCAGTGAGCAGCCCAATGTTTAGGAGAGTACAAGCATTTGAGCCTTGGAGGGATTCAACATGTACCTTTTTGTTAAGAACCAACACAGGATTGGTTTTAATGGCAGGAAATCCTATGTCATGTAGCATAACCTGCACGTAGGTAGGCGGCAGCATAACCTGCACGTAGGTAGGCGGCATTCCCATTCCGGCCGATATAGTATAGTTAGGCTCGTGTTGATATCATTCATTTCGGCTCACACAACCTCAAGTGCGGCAGTGCATCGCCTCAGGCTGTGCACGGCCACCTCAAATCCCAACAGGAATTGGAAGAACATGTACACACAGGAGAAAAAGACTCGGTCCAAATAGTAACTTTACGGAAAATAATTTTAACCATTGATATATGAATTCTACTATCAGTAGAAAAAATTATTCTACTATCAGTATTTAAAGTAGTATTAAAGTAGTAGTAGAAATATATCCTATTTATTGGGACTGTATATTGATCAAACATTTTTAAAAAATAAATCCATCGATCGATTGCGGTTGCATAAATTTATAAATAAAGTTACACGTGATCGATAATGACAATTACAACAAATTAAAAATATAACTATAACAAGATAAAAGTGTAACTTGAAACTCGTTTCCTCCGTCCCGAATCTTAAAGTTTTATCCAACGGCTAGCATTATTGTTTAACAAAATCTAAAAAAATCAAACATTTGATCAATAACAAATCTGCTATTTATTAGATTAGAAAATATAAATAGTATCAATAGAGAGTAAAACACCTCCGATCCAAAATGCTAGTATGCTATATATACTTGAATGTCCATAAGCAATACCTTCTCCATCAAACAAACATAACCAAACATATTGGAGATCGGTATGATTATTTTTTACATTATTGTTGGCATTTGTGATATGGTTTTTAAGAAGTTCACGTTAATATAATACGACGATTGGAAGGTAAGGTTGTAGATTTGGGGCTGGGATTAAAGAGCGATGTTGATCTTGCAAGGAAATGATTTATAATGAAACCGTTCAAACCCCGTTGGCTCATATAAGTTCATTGGTTCCCTGCCTTATGCAAATGCTTTACAATTTAGACAATTTTGCCGTTTTTCTCTATCCATTTACTAACTTAAACACGTCAGTCTTAGCTAACTAGAAATTGGACTACTCTCACCCTCATCGTGGAATAGTTATGTGGGACCTGTTTGGGAGTCGTGATAAATAGCAGAGGCAGTCATATCTCGCATGCTATAGGGCATCCTGCTACTAGTGATCATCACTATACATTATGACGAAATATTTTATCGTCGATAAATATCCAACCATATTAAAATGTATATCGTGAGATCGTTTAGGTCAGGCTAGGATTTATATACTCTTATATATGTTGGAATTGTTAGTAGTACTAGGATCCAATTAGAAAATAATTTCTAGAAAAATCTAAAAAGCCTATCTCATAGCAAGCATGCATGTAAACTTTAGTACCACCTTACTTATTATAGGAGAGGATGATTTTCTTAAAAGGGTGAGTGCTCTCGTAGCCACTTGAGCAATATATGGTGGAGAGAACAAGAGAAATACACGTGCGAGCTCGCTCACCTCACGGGGCCAAGGCCGGGGGGCGCGCGATATGCACGTGAATGGTCCGCCAAAATTGGTTCCTCATGCTTGCGCAGACGCGGCTTTCTTTTGTAGTTTTGGTTTTGCCGCATCCAACGGATATTTCAGTGTTTGTTTTGGAACTTGTCGGATCGTTTAGTGCGTTGGACTGGTGTGGAGTCTAGATAGGTTATGCGTGACTTATCCAGTTCGGTTACGGGTTATGAAAGGTGTCCTAATCACACGTCTTATAAATACCAAACCGCCATCTCCATGCAACACACGTGAAAGCAATCTAGGGTTTTGCCTCTTCTCCATACTGCGCCGCCACACGTGGTCTACTTCGTCTCGCTCATCGGCGTGCACCGGTGTTCGGAAAAGCAAGTCTTTGGAACCGTCATCCTCGTGAAGTCAGCATCGGGAGAGGGTGAATAAGGTTTTTGGGAAGCGCTCCGCGTGACTGCTCGTTGTTTGTCCACCATGGCACATCTTCCTTTACGTTCGGGGGCTGCGCGTCATCATCACCATCCTATACCACGCGCTGTACGTACGGTGCATGCTACTACTCCGATCCCTCCTTCTGAACAGAATCGTCGGTACGTGTTTATCATGTTTTATGTGTTCGATATATTCATGTATTGTTCGGTTGTATACATTTCTAGATTGTGTGAGATAGTTCTGCTAGCTTATGCGGTTGATATCATGATTTATTATGGAATAAATTAAATCTACATGTGCTTATTTTTTCTAACAATCCAAAAACCTTACTATAGGCACTATGATTTTACTATGGCTAGATTTGCTGATGCACTGAGGCCAACTAAATTTACCAGTGTGCACTTCAAGAGATGACAGATTAAGGTTACTCTGTGACTGACGGCTATGAAAGTATTTTGGGTTAGTACTGGTAGACCTGAAGGAGTTCTTATTACTAAAAAACAGAAGGAATTTGAGGATGCCACTACTATCTTTGTGGGATGCATTCTTAGCATTCTTTGTGATTGTCTGGTTGAGGTGTATGTTGTCCAAGAACAACAGTGGGAATTGAGAGTGGACTGTAGTAGTAAATCATTTGTATTGATCTCAAAAATGTTGCCATTATAGTGGCCTAGGTGCCTATTTATAGGCCTAGGAGTACAACTACAGGCTATAGGGTTTTATTTTCAGGTGGTATTACATCATAGCCCCTTAATAGGGACAACTATAGGGGTAGTTTTGTCTTTTCTTAACTGTAGGCTATTGGGCCTCACCAAGGGCTATTGGGCCGTCACGCGGCCTGGTGAGGCCCTTATCTAGGCCAGGCCCTCGGTGTGCCCTTCGGCCTTTTTGGCCATGTCTTCTTAGTCGGGACGACTGCCACAAGGTTTTGCCCGCGGGGCCGCCTCTTCGGCCTTCCTAGGGCCTTCGCCCGTGGCCCTTTGTCTTCACTGAGCATACTGTGACCTTCGCCTTTGAGCTGCACCCTTCGCCTTCATGCCTTCGGTCTTGGGCCGCTGAAGGGGCTTCGTTAGGTGGCTTCGGTCTTGAGCCTTATGAAAGGGGGACAGTCCGAAGGGGTTGCGGCCTGCCTCCAACAAGCCCCTCACGTGCAAGGGTGAGCTGTGACTCGGCCGAGCTCGTGGATACCACCTCTCGCCATGCAGGCCGCTCGCCATCCCTACTTTGGCGGAGTATAGCTCAAGACCTTCGGCTCTGGTTTGCTGCACTTCGGTAGGGCTCTTCGGCTGCGTGGGGTGATGAGCACAATTTCCGTGGGCCACGACACTTGTCACCATGCGACAGTTTGTGTGACCTCTTGGTGGTTTGCCCCTTTCTACGCCACGAGGCACTCGAGGCGGAAACAAGGCGGCTCACCTAGGCGCCACGTGTCGGCTGATGCGGCGATGAGATGGGTCGCCTTCTGATGCGCCACATGGGCTTCTCATCTCGTGCCGCGTGTCGTCTCGCCATTGGCCGATTTTGCCCTTGTGGCGGTTTGCCTCCCAGGGAGCCACGTGGCGCGTCATGATTGGTCGATGCCGGGTGGCCTCGTCTATATATAGACGCGGCCGCCCCCCGTGACACCACGCTGTGTTTTTGCCCGAGATAACGCTCTCCACTGTTCACCTGCGCTCACCGTTCTCCGTGCTTTGAACTTCTTGTGACTTCAATCCAAGCCTTCTTCGCCCAACCTGGTGCCCATGGCTTCTCGGAAACCTACTTCAGCGAAGGACAGCGGCGTAGACCCAGGGTCGATCGACGATGACAACACCGTCTACCTCGGCCCCCCACTCATCCGCTAGTTAGACATCCATGGCTTTTGCTAGAGGGGGGTTCTTGCAGAAGGCTTCGCCCGAGCGCCAGCTGAGGACGTCATTCCCGCTCTTGATGACGACGAGATGGTGGTCTTCACCATCTATTTCGATGCAGGGCTTCGGTTTCCCTGCTGTGAGCTGCTCCCCGAGGTGCTGGCCCTCTTCAACCTGGAGCTGCCACAGCTTTGCCCGAGCGCCTTCGTCCATGTTGCCGCCTTCAAGTGGATGGCTCGGACCCAGGAGTTCGTCCCGACGGTGGACCTCTTCGTCGTCGTTCACTAGGCCGCCCTCTACAGCAAGACGGTGGCTACGCAGGCTGGGTCGAAGAAGAGTGCGTTCGGCTGTGTACACTTCATCACGCGGCCAGACCATGCCGATCTGTGGCCTGTTCCCGCTTCGATGCCGAAGTGGGAGAAGTCGTGGATGAGGCGGTGGTTTTACCACAAGATCTCCTACGCCGCCGGCTCCCACGAGTTCAAGGCCCTGTGGACGTCACTGAGCGTTCCCCGCTTCGACGGCCGCCCGAAGTTGTCTTCGTCAGGTGCGCTAGAGGTCCGCCGCCAGCTTCTCCACGCGATTGCGAGCCGCCTCAGCGTTCGTGACCTGATTGAAGAGTACCTCATGATGGGCGTCACTCCACTGGCGCGGTCGTGGAACATCACCATTGACCATGACAACTGGATCTACGATCTCCCCGCCATCGCTGTCCCTGACGATTGCCTTGGTAGGTTCTTTTTGATCTGCTTCAATCTTCCGCTTGCCTACTGAGTTTCACTCCGATCTGCTCTGATTCAGGCGACTTTGCACGGTTTGCAATTATCTCCCCGGGCGAAGTGGAGAGGCTAGCGAAATTCCTCGGGGGGATATGTGGAGGCCATGGGCCCCAGGTACCTCATGAGAAGCAATAAGGCCACTCGGACAGAGGATGGGCCTAATCTTGTAATTAGGGATACAATAGGACTCGGCATACATTACCTTGTACAACAAGGAAAGGATATAGTCCTAGTCGGGTACGTTGTATTCCTAGAAGGAAATCCGTTGGTCGGAGTCCGATTGGGATTCTTACCTTGTAACCCTATCTCCTCGGTATATAAGGGGAGGCGGGGAGCCCCCTAAGGGCAGAGAATCATACAATATTAGAATCTCACCAGAGAAACTTCAAAGGCAATACACCACAACTGGAAGTAGGGTCTTACCTCATCTCGAGGGCCTGAACCAGTATAAATTAATTCATGTTCCTTTGCAATCCATCAAGTTTAGGTCTCATGAGTAGCCCTATATTCTTATTGCCGGTGTAAAACATTGACAGGATGTGACTTCGAAAGAGTACGGGGAAATCATGAAATTCCTTAAAGGGGGAAGGGTGAACCGCGTATGCCTACAGCTTCGCCAGGAGGTGCCCCCGCATGAGAACCCTGTCCAGCCTTAGGGCGATGATGGCTGAGATGCAGTGGGGAAGAAGCGGAAGAAGGCCGCCGGTGACGCAGCAGGGCCCTGCCGAATGGCCCCGAGGATGGTTTAGCCTCTTCGGGCCATCCGCCCTTTGCCACCGCCGACGGCTGACTACGACGACGCAGGGGACACAGAGCTTGGGGCCGTCGGCCAAACCCCTAGCCCCAACGTCGTGATGCTTGTTAGCGGCCAGGCAGGAACCGGGCCATCAGCCGGGCATGGGTCTTCGGCGGGACGCGCTTCTTCGGCCTCCCCCAGCCGCCCTGAGAGCGCTGGAAGGGCGGTCCACTTCCAGTTTGCACCAGTGGTGCTGGGCTCAGTGTTCAGTGACTCCGAGTCGACTTCGCCGGTGCACCAAAGCCCGGTGGTGAAGAAGGTGAGAGTGGAGTCCCCCCGCCTGCCGAGGAGGAAGTTGTTGTAGACGACGACAGTGCGGATGCGGTGGAGGACGTGTTCGCTGGAGGCGTGTCTGAGCCCGCTAGCAGCAGTGGACAGGGCGCCGTGGAGGCTAGTAGGCAGCCAACCACGACGCTCTCTGCGTCTGACAGCATCCTTCTGATGCCAAGCTTCATCGCCGAGGACTTCGTTGTCCGCTCTTTCATCGGGGGCCTCAGCTCCTTGGCTTCGCCCTCGGCTATTCAGCTGGTCATCAATGACCGGTTCGACCTTGATGAGATGGGCCTGTCTCTTCGCGGTCTGCTGACCAAGGTTCGTTTGCTCCAAGTCCTTTTTCTTCGGCCCGTATTTTGGGTCTTCGATTTTGCTTTGCTTAGCTTGTAGCTTCGTGTTTTTCCAGGCGCTTTCCTTCGCTAGGAGTTACGAGCGTATGGCGCATGCCCGCTTGGATGGCCTCAAGCCACCAACGAGAGGAGGTGTCGAAGGCCAAGCGGTTGGCATAGGAGCAGGGCGTTCTCAAGAAGACACTCAAGGACGCCAAGGTCTCGAACTCCGCCCTGAGGACCGAGGCCCACTAGCTCCGAGCCCATCTCGCCGACCACGAAGTCGAAGTGGAACGACTTCGCGCTGAGCTCACCGAGGTGAAAGAGGTCGAGGCCGGCACTTGGGCTTTAGCCATCGACGCTAGCCGTACGCTTCGTGTGGCGCTCACAAGGATGGGCGCCTTTCCTTCACCGTTGCCCAAAGACGAATCCCGTGCCGAGACCCTCACCCACTGGTGTGTTGTGGCCGGGGTGGCGGTGGGCAACGCTTCGGGCGTCTTTGGCGACTATTGCGCCCGTAAGGTAGGCTACGGCATCCTTTTGGCCCTCTATGCCGGTGGCTGCGACCAACTCGAGGACCTCCCCGCGATCCACACTCGTGACGTCGAAGACAACAGCATGTGGGAGGGTGGGGATGAGGTCCGGTCCCACTACCGATCTTTTCGAAAAGGTTGGTGGGTACCGAAGGGCAAGGAGATAGCCACCGAGCACCTCCGCGACTAGTTGGAGAAGCAGAGGGAACGCGAGGCCGCTGAGACGATATCCGGAGACGGCGGAGACGTGCCAAAGGCCGAGGCGCCACCACAGGTGTGACGGCCTCCTTCGCCCAGCTTGTCTTTTTCTTCTTTTGGATAGCTTAGGATAGCTATTTCGGCCGAAGACTGGCTCCTTGTAAATTTGTTTTTGTAAGGCCTTCGGCCCCACCTTTTCTTATGAATGGAAAAATCTTTAGCACATTAGGTGTCTATTAACCAAAAGCTGTGCCTTCCTCGCTTCGACTACCTACGGCCGACGTTGAACTTCAAATTCGTCGCGTCTCGGCCGCCAGGGAAGATGAAGTATCTAGGCCCCGAGGACCATGTCCTGGCCGTGGTTATAAACAGTTGAAGCTATGCCCTTCGTTCTTTGGTGAAGTGGCTACAGACGAACCCTGGGCGCGACGTGTTCGACTTCGACTAGGACTACCAACTTCACCGTGGCGATATGGTAAAGTTCTGGTGAAATTTTCAGCTATCAGCCATCAAGAAAGGATTCAAAACCGCCGGTACGCCTTCGACCCTATCGGCTCCCCCGTTCGCGAGGTTCCAGTCGTTGTCCTGGAAAGCGACGATTTGGCGGAGCACAGAGCAGCTGCTCGTGACTCCCTAGTCATCGACCTCACAAGCGACGATACTCCTTCGGGAGATAGGAGTGCCTCGGGCGAGTACATATTTTGGCCAAGATTTTTGACTCCCAGTCCAACTGGGAGTTTAGTTAGCCCTGTAGATTACAGCTCATCCAATAGTGAGGCATTGTCCTCTTCGAAATAGACTTGTAACATCGTACTGTAATGCGATGTGTATTCTTTGTATTTGGACATTCTTTTTCTTTGAATAAAATCTATTTGATTGGCATCTCTTCTGTCACTTTCGACATCGCATGGCTTTGATTGTCGTGGAGCCGACGCTTGTTTGATATCTTTGCAAGTTCGTCACTTCGTCCACATCACGGATTAGTGGCAAAAGAGCGCGTCAGCCGCTCACCGTCCCCTACCCTCAACGGACAGCACTTTAGCTGTTACTAAATGCTTGTTGTTAGGTTAGGCTTCGCGATTTTTTTTGTTGTCGGATTACGCATTCGTCTTGCAATTTTGTGGCTGAGCGATGCTTCGGCCGCTCGCCGTCCCCTACCTTCGATAGAGAGCGCCAAGGTATTGCTTGGTGCTCGTTAGGTGGGTTAGCTTTTCGCGTTTTGTGCTGGTAGCATTTTTTTGTGGCTGAGTGATGCTTCGGCCACTCGTCGTCCCCTACATTCGATAGGGAGCGCCAAGTTATTGCTTGGCGCTCATCGGGTGGGTTAGCTTTACTCGTTTTGCGTTGGTTGCATTTTTCTGCGGCCGAGCATCGCTTCGGCCGCTCGCCACCCCCTACCTTCGACAAAGAGCGCCAAGTTATTACTTGGCGCTCGTCGGGTGGGTTAGCTTTACGCGTTTTGCGCTGGTAGCATTTTTCTGCGGCCGAGCAATGCTTTGGCCACTCGCCGTCCCCTACCTTCGACAAATGGCACCAAGTTATTACTTGGCGCTTGTCTGGTAAGTTATATTCCGCACTATGCATTTGGACGATGCTGCGCATTTGATCGAGTGATGCTTCGATCTTTCGGCTTCCCCCGTTCGACATAGCGTTGATTAGGCGTTGTCCTTTCAGGTTACTTGTGACAAATGCGAAGACACAGGGAATTTTATATTGGTTCGGGCCTCTGTTGTGGATAATGACCCTACTCTAGATTTTTTTACATGTAGTAACGCTTCAGCGAAGCGGCGTTCCATGTGTGGTCGAGCTCTTCGCCTTCCATGGTCGCTAGTTTGTAAGCCCGTTCGCGTGATTTGCAGGCCACTAGATATGGTCCTTCCCATTTTGACTCGAGCTTTTCTACTGCCAGGGGATTGTTTTTCTTTTTGAGCACCATGTGCCCTGGCAAGATCTCCTTCAGCTGCACTTTCCTTTTGTACAGTGCTGCGGTCGAAGCGGAGTATTCCTCCATGTTTTGTAATGCTTCGACTCTCACTCCTTCGAGTAGCTCTAAGGCTGCCTCCCACCCCGTCTCGTCCCCGGACATCGTGACCCAGGGTGGGTTTGCGCTGAACTCGCTCGGGGCCATGGCCTTTTCGCCATATATGAGCATGAAAGGGCTAAACTTTGTTGGTTGCGTCAGAGTGGCACGAAGCACCTAGAGTACTGATGTGAGTTCATCGGGCCATCTTCCTTTCAGCGCTTCGTCGAGCCTTTTCTTGAGGGCTTCTAGGATCTTACCGTTTGCTCTTTCGGCTGCCCCGTTCGATTGCGGGTGTGCGACGGATGCGAAGTTGATCCACATGTTCAGCCCCTCCCACATTTGTTTAAATTTCACTGTGTCGAATTGCTTGCCGTTATCGGTGATGAATTCCGTTGGGACGCTGAAGCGACAGATTATGTTCTTCCATACTAATCGCTAGACCACTACCGAGGTTATACTTGCCAGTGGCTCTGCTTCGATCCATTGTGAGAAGTATTCTATAGCCATGATTGCGAACTTGTAGCTATTTTGGGCCACAGGGAATGGCCCTATGATATCCAGTCCCCACCTGGCGAAAGACCATATTGGGGAAGCGGCTGTAGCTTGTATTGTGGTGCGTTCTGCAATTTGCCATGCTTTTGGCATCCCGGGTACTTCTTGATGTGTTCTTCGCACCGCCGCAGGATCGTTGGCCAATACAGCCCCTGGCGAAGTATCTTGGCTGCCATTGCCCGTGGTGCTTGATGCGTGCCGCAACAACCTTCGTGCACCTCCTTGATCATCTCTTCACTCTCGGCTTCGGAGATGCAACGAATGAGTGGCACCAGGATTCCACTTTTGTACAACTGCCCATTGACGATCTTATACTTTCATGCTCTTGCTTGCAGCTGCTTTGACTTGGCTTCGTCATCGGGGAGCGTTCCTTTAGAAAGGAATGGTACAAAAGGTGTTCGCCAGTCTTGTACGCCCTGGTCAATGTCCATTACTTGCAGCGAGTCTTCTTTGTTGTCAATGTTTTACACCGGCAATATGATTATGGGGCTACTCGGCGAGGAGAAATCTGATGGACTGCAAAGGAACACAAGGAGATTTTATACTGGTTCAGACCCTCGATGAGAGGTAATACCCTACGTCTAGTTGTGATGGTATTCCTTTGAGGATGTATGTGGATCAATGATCTTGTGTGTTCTTCTGCCCTCAAGGGGCGCCCTGCCTCCCCTTATATACTAGGGGGTAGGGGTACAAGGTAGGAATCCCAGCCGGATACGGCTAAGGGATTTCCTACTTAGAGATACATCTTACCCGGCTAAGATTGTATATTCCTTTTTGTACAAGGCAAAATCTACCAGGTGCTACTATATCTCTAACTACAAGACTCGGCCCATCCTCTATCCGAGTGGCCCATATGCTTGTGATGAGGTACCCGGGGCCCATGGCCTCCACAGTAGCCCCTGAGACCTTCATAGTTGAGTCACAGCTGATACCGAGTGCTCGTCCTCCACGGTGAAGATTGCTCGAGTGCATTGCTCCCGAGTACTCTTTGTCCGAGTGCTTCTTCTTCCCGAGTCCTGCTTCATATCAGCTAGCAGCGAGGCTATGAAGGGCTTTATGTAGATGTATGAATAGTGTGCGCCGAATAGGCACACCTATTAGGTGTAGCCCCCGACTTTGTGCTTAATTGTGAAGACAATTAAACAGAAAGTCAAAGATCTTTAACCCTGTAGTCTTTCCCGAGTAGATTACTACTGGTATATGAGACTCTTCGGTATCATGTCAACTGGAATATGATTTATAGTCTTGCCGAGTAGCATGCCACTCGTATATAGGACTCTTCAGCTTCATGTCAGCCGGAATAGGGGGTTTATAGTTTTTCCCGAGTGGCATCCCACTCGAGAGTTAGACTCCTCAGTGTCATGTCAGCTGGAAAAGATATTTATAGTCTCTCCTGGGTAGTGTACTACTCAGAAGTTAGACTCTTCAGCATCATATCAGCTGGAATAATGTTGCTCATGGCGACTGGTGGACAAACATGTAGGCCGAGTACCACTTTATAAAAATTAATCCAGTGCGTGGTTAGGTGTACTTGAGAAAGATGCCTACATCCCCAATTTTAATGAAGACCAGCTTGTGATCCTTATAAGGATATATCCTCAATACCTGGTAGATAAGACAGATACCCAAACACATGTGTTTAGCAATTAGGCCTTCATGAAGCATATCTGTTTACCTCATCAGTTCCCGTTGGTAGCATCAGCACTGTGATTTTAACCCAGCCTGCGAGTGGCCCATATTGAGCGTGCTACTATAGGAACTCATATCTTGGTGGCCCAATGTCGACTTTGCAGGCCCAAGCCCATTTAGTCAGCACAGGCTCTATAAAGGCTGAGGGAGAGAGAAAAGATTCCTCTATCTTCCCCATGTGACCAATCGTTTCGTCTTCCCAGCTCCACGCCAAAATTTCGCTTCCCGCTCCGCTAGGGTTCGCCATTGCTTGCTCCTCCCCACCAAAGCTCGAGCGATTCCGCATCCGCTTGTCGATTCCAAGCCCCTAACTATATTTCCCCCAAATCACTTGTTCCCCTAGCCATGCCGAAGGTTCCAGATGTTGGGGCGTCAGACCATGGGTGGCCGATCTCGGACTGCAGCCGGGCAAAGCTGGAGAGGTTGGAGAAGTCGTTGCGGCTGCAGAGCCAAGACATTATCTAACTGGCGGCCGGCCGAGGGTGAGTCAGTCCCAAATCCCCAATCCGGTGAAGCTGTTGTTTTTGCCTCTTTCTTTGACCAGGGTTTGTTTCTCCCTTCTTCCGAGTTCCTCCGCCATCTTCTTAATTTTTACGGATTGGAGTTGGTGAATCTGAATCCCAACTCGATCTTACAAATCTCAATTTTTGTGATTCTCTGCGAGTGCCACTTGGGCGTAGAACCCCACCTCAACTTCTTTAGGCACTTATTCCACATAAAGCCCTAACCCTCCAAGAACAAAGTTCAGGTGATTGGGGGGGCTGGCCTTCAGTTAAGAAGTGAGATGAAAAAGGTATATATTAGTCTTCCCTTGAAGTCTTCCTTGAAAGGCTGGCACAAGGAGTGGTTTTATTGTTCTGATCTGCTGCCCTCCCTACCTGCATTCACCGGGAAGCCCCCGACGATCTCGCCAAATTGGTCATTAGACCCAACCTTCGAAGAGATGGACCAGGTGCATCAGTTGCTGGCCATATTGGTGAAGTTCAAGGAAGCCGGCCTGACTGGCCCTTGGGTGGCCAAGTGTTTCCTGACCCGGCGCGTTCAGCCGCTGAAGTTGAGAAGCGAGTTCTGCTGGGACTATCAAGGAAAGGATGACCCTGACCGAGAAAGCCGAGAGGTGATCGGCCAGCAAGAAATGATCGAGATCTTGTTCACCTATTTCTCCAATAGGGTGATTGAGACTGAGGACGCGGAGCGCTGCATCGCGGCTTATAACCGGAACCGGCCCCGTCCCGAGGTAACATCTTCTTCTCTTCTGTAAAGAATGCTCGTAGACATGTATCCATGATTATCCAGCATTGTGTGATGTATATTATGGAATCGTTTGTAGTGGTGCAAGGAGTTTGATGACGACTCCCGTCCGTTGTCGGCCACGAAATCAAAGAAAAGGCCGAGAAGTCCTTCGGCCACCCAGCCTGACTTCGAGAGAGCGGGGAAGAAACCCATTGCAGATCGGGGCAAGGGGAAGGTTGTGAAGTTGAGCACCGCCGCCGGGAGTCTGAAGATAAAGGACACCGTCGGTGTGGTGCCTAGGCCATCGAGTCCCAGGCCGGGACTCGTGCTGTCGTGCCCCACATTGTCGAGCCCAACGAGAGTGCCGCCGAGTATGAAGTCGGCCGCAGCGCCGCCGAGTACCTGAGCGCCCCAGCCGGTCACACTGCGGACGGGGCCAACCAGGGCTGAAGTGCCGCCGCCGACTACCGTGCCTTCTGGCCCGATAGCCAGCAGCCTTCCAGTACCGGCCTTTGGATCTCCCGGACAGAATCTCAAGTTTTCCAAGAGGTGGGTGGTTCTGGGTCTTCTGAGAATCATGTTTATGATTGTGTCGTCTTGATGTTGGATTCATTGCACAGGAGGCAGGTCGATATTGACCTCAAGAGGGCCACGCCGGCCACTCCCGCTGCCGATCCTACCCCAGCCGAGTCGGCGCCAGCGAACACACCTGATGAGCCGGCGACGTTCCTAGTTGCAGAAGCTAGGACAACCCCGACTGCAGGGCTGCCGACGTCGGTTGACCAGGGGATGGTTGCCAGAGCCGCTGCCCCTGCTCCTGAGCCAGCGCCTGTTGTCGAAGCCATCGCGGCAACACCTGAGCCAGTGCCGGTTGTTGACGCCGTGGCTGCAGCTCCTGAGTCGACCCCTGAGGCCCCGGAGGCCACCGAGTCGGGGGCCAGGAGTCCGTCGCTGTCCTGGTCATCGTCGTCATCATCGTTGTCTCCTCCTTCGGATAAGCCGGACCTCCCCAGTCTTGAAGCTCCTCCTCGCGAGTTCCCACGGACGTTCCATTGGACGGCGCCTGACGGAACCGCGAAGAGTTATAGGCATGACGAGGCTGCGACGGTAAGGGAGCGCGAAAGCTTGCTACGCGCCACACTCGCCGCGTCCCGGGGGATCCAGGCATGACCTTCGTCGTATTCGTGGTCTTGGTTTTCTTGCTCGTATGAGTTATCTGACGACTGACTCTGTTTTGCTCTGTTTTTCCCCGAGTAGAAGCTCGTTGATCGCTTGGGGATGATGAGCGAAGTCTTGATGTGGGTTGCCCCCTAGCTCCAAGAGTTAGACCAACTCCGGGCCTTGAAGGCTGAGGTAGAAGGGCGCTGCCAGGAGAGGGAGCCTTGGCTGAGGGACTCCGTTACTCAGCTCAGGGCCGAGAATTGGGACAAAGCCAGTAAGATCAGAGATGACCCTCCAAGATGTATCTCTCTGACTAGATCCATAGTATATTTCTTCAGGTGCGTTGTTCCCGACTGCCCGGTTGTACCTTGACTGCAATGTCGAGTCCTTGACTAATCTATCTTGCAGCCCTTGAAGCCGAGTTGAAGGGCCAAGCAGAGAGGGAAATCTAGCTGAAGGAGGCCGAGAAAGCCAGGGCCGAGCTTGAAAAAGACAAGGCTGACCTGACAAAGGCCAAGACCGAGCTTGAGCAGGAGAGGGCCGAGTTGAAAGAGGCCAACGACAAGCTCGGTAAGGAAAAAGTTGAACTGGAGAGGACGATAGCTAGGTGGGAGGCCGACTACGATAGTAAGTCTCCCTTTTGACACTAATCTTAACCAATCCATTGATTATCCTATCTGCAGCCTTACCTGACAAGTTTACTTGTCAGTGAACCCGGGTAGTTGCTAGAGCCAACTCCCAGGCCCAATTTCAGGCTTACGAAGAGGAGATAAAGGTGGTCAAGGAGTCACGGGAGGCTCTCCTCGGATCCATGAGAGGGCTCCTTGACATCTTTGATCCTCGCCCCGTGGGAACCAGCTGCAGCTCGATCGCCCAAGTGGAGGCGCACCTAGAGGATGCACCGAGTGCCCTGAAAAGGTACTCGGATGAGCATGTCATTACTGGCATGGCCCGAACCCTGGCTATGACCAAGTCCATCTACCCAAGGGCAGATGTTGAAGCCATCAGGGAGGGATTTGCTGAGGAGACGACTCCTGAGGAGGCGTTGGAGCTGATAGCCAAGGCGAGGCCGACTGCAGAGATTATCACTAGGGATCTGGATCTGTAAAAACAGTACGTCATGCAGTCGGTGTATTGTGGTTTTTTGTAAAGACATGTGTAATTATATATACAGTGCCACCAAGCTTTATTACTCAGTTGTCATTAGCTTTACTCGATTATATGGTCTGCACCGAGTTAGTCTATAGGAACTTAATAAAATCGTTCACCGCAAAAAAGCTATACTTAGGCAAACATAATAAAGTCGTAGTGTAGCTTCGTAACTTAAGTAAAATAAGCTCGTATATTATTGACAGAGCATATAAGATACATGCAGCCCCCGACTCACTACTCGGTTGAAACAAGCGGGGTAGTGAGTCCGAGTGGAAATGTACACACGGAAAAAATAAGAAACTCAGGTATAGAAAGGACGTAGCTGTTCTATGTTCCATGAGTTGGTGATGAGGGCACCGTCTTCGGTCTTCAGTCGGTAGGCGCCTGGCCGCGTGACCTTGGCTATAATGAACGGCCCTTCCTAGATTGGGGATAGTTTGTGCCTGTCTTTGGTGGTTTGTGTTTTCCTCAAGACGAGATCTCCGACCAAAAAGGCGCGGCCACAGACATTGCGATTGTGGTAGCGACGCAGGCCTTGAAGATACCTTGCCGACTGGATTGTTGCGATATCCCTCGCTTCTTCCAACTGATCTAGTTCGACCAATCGGGTGTTGTTGGAGATCTCTTCTAAGTAAGCCTGGACTCGCGGAGAGTCGAACTCTAACTCGGTTGGAAGCACATCCTCTGCACCATAGACTAGAAAGAAAGGGGATTGCCCTGTTGCCTGACTAACCGTGGTTCTTAGAGACCAGATGTCGATGTTTTACACCGGCAATATAACTATAGGTCTACTTGGCAAGGGGAAACTCGGTGGATTGCAGAGGAACACAAAGAGATTTTATACTGGTTTAGGCCCTCGATGTGAGGTAATACCCTACGTCCAGTTGTGGTGTTATTCCTCTGAGGAGTTATGTTGATCAATGATCTTCTGTGTTGTTCTGCCCTCAAGGTGCGCCCTGCCTCCCCTTATATACTGGGGGGCAGGGGTACAAGATAGGAATCCTAGCCGGATACGGCCAAGGGATTTCCTTCTTAGAGATACATCTTACCCGGCTAAGATTGTATATTTATTTTTATACAAGGCAAAATCTACCGGGTGCTACTATATCTCTAACTACAAGACTCGGCCCATCCTCTATCCTCCACGATGAAGATTGCCCAAGTGCATTGCTCCTGAGTACTCTTTGTCCGAGTGCTTCTTCTTCCCGAGTCCTGCTTCATGTCAGCTGGCAGTGAGGCTATGAAGGGCTTCATATTGATGAATGAATAGCGTGCGCCGAATAGGTGCACCTATTAGGTGTAGCCCCTGACTTTGTGCTTAATTGTGAAGACAATTAAACATAAAGTCAAAGATCTTTAACCTTGTAGTCTTTCCCGAGTAGATTACTACTGGTATATAAGACTCTTCGGTATCATGTCATCCGGAATATAATTTATAGTCTTGCTGAGTAGCATGCCACTTGTATATAGGACTCTTCAGCTTCATGTCAGCCAGAATAGGGGGTTTATAGTCTTTCCCGAGTGGCATCCCACTTGGAAATTAGACTCCTCAGCGTCATGTCAGCTGAAAAGGATATTTATAGTCCCTCCCGAGTAGTGCACTACTCGGAAGATAGACTCTTCAGCATCATATCAGCTAGAATAATGTTGCTCATGGCAACTAGTGGCCAAGCATGTAGGCCGAGTACCACTTTATGAAAATAAATCCATTGCGTGGTCAGGTGTACTCGAGAAAGATACTTGCATCCCTAATTTTAATGAAGACCAGCTTATGATCCTTGTAAGGATATATCCTCGTGACCTGGTGGATAAAACAGATACCCAAACATATATATTTAGCAATAAGGCTCTCATGAAGCATATCGGTTTACCTCATCGATTCCTGTTGGTAGCACCAGCACTACGAGCAGCCCATTATGAGCGTTCTACTGTAGAAACTCATATCTTGGTGGCCAAGTGCCATCTGTGTAGGCCCAAGCCCATTTAGTTAGCATAGGCTCTATAAAAGACGGGGAGAGAGAAAAAGATTCCTTCATCTTCCCCAAAGCAACCAATCGTTTCATCTTCCGCCTCCACGCCCAAATTTCGCCTTTCGCTTTGCTAGGGTTCGCTGTTGCTCGCTGTTCCCCACTAGAACTCGGGCGATTCCGATCTTCTTCGTCTATTCCAAGCCACCAATCGCATTTCCCCCAAACTTCTCCGCCCCCGACCATGTCGAAGGCTTTAGATTCTACGGGTGCATCGGAGAACGCCTGGCCAACTTCTGATTGTGCCGCGGTGAAGCTGAAGCTGCTGGAAAATCAATTGAAGCTGCAAAGTTAGGAGGTGATTCATTGGCGGCCGGCTAAGGGTGAGTCGGTTCCAAATCCTCGATCTGGTGAAACTGTAGTATTTGCCTCTTTTTTCGACCGGGGTTTGTTCCTTCCCTCTTCTGCATTCTTCCGCCGCATCCTTAACTTCTACGGGTTGGAGTTGGTGAATTTGAATCCCAACTCGATCCTTCAAATCTCCATATTCGTGACTCTCTGCGAGTGTTTTTTGGGTGTGGAACCCCACTTCAACTTCTTTAGGCATTTGTTCCACATTAAACCCCAGCCCTCCAAGAGTAACATCCAAGTGATTTGGGGGGGCTGGTCTTCAGTTGAGGAGCGAGAGGAAGATAACATACATCGATCTCCCTTTGAAATCTTCCTTGAAAGGGTGGCACAAGGAGTGGTTCTATTGTTCAGATCTAACGCCCTCCTTGCGTCCATTCACCGGCTTGCCACCAGTGGTTTCACTAAATTGGTCATCCGATCCAACCTTTGAGGAGATGGGCCAAGTGCATCAATTGTTGGCGAAATTGGATAGTTTCAAGAAAGCTGGCCTGACCGGACCTTGGGTGGCCAGACATTTTCTGACTTGGCACATCTAGCCACTGAAGCTGAGAGGTGCGTTTGGCTAGGATTATCTGGGAAAATATGACCCTGACCGGGTCAGCCACGAATCGGCCAACGAGCAGAAAGTGACTGAAACCCTGTTTGGTTATTTCTCCAGCGGGGTGGTCAAGACCGAAGACGAGAAATGCCGCATCGTGTCTTATAGCCACAATCGGCCCCGTCCCGAGGTAACCCTCATCTTTCTTCTATAATGAATGCCCGTGGACTTGTATCTATGATTGCCCAGCATTGTGTGATGTACTTTGTTGAATCATCTGTAGTGGTGCAAGGAGTTCGATGATGACTCCCGCCTGTTGTCGGCCTCCAAGTCAAAGAAGAGGCCCAGGAGTCTTTCTGCTGCTCAACCCGACTCCAAGAGAGCGGGGAAAAGGCCAGTTGTGGATCGGGGCAAGAAGGCCGTGACGCCGAGTGACGCGGCAGGAAGCCTGAGGATAAGGGACCCAGCCGGCTTGGCACCCAGGCCATCAATTCCCAAACCGGGACCATCGCAGCTGAGCTCAACATGGTCTAGCCCGTCAAGGGTGCCACCGAGTATGCGGTCAGGGCAAGCGCCGCCGAGTACCCAAGCACTCGAGCCGGCCATACTGCAAACGATGCCGACTCGAGAGAGAACACCACCACCAACTGCCATGCCGACTGGCTCAACAGCCGGTCGCAGCGTGCCACCGGGGCCTAGATCACCCGGTGGGAAACTTAAGTTCCCCAAGAGGTGAGCTGTTTTGGATCTTCTGGAATTCTTGTCTGCTGTAGCAGTGTTTTGATGTCTGACTTGTTATGCAGGAAACGCGCCGATATCGATCTTAAGGAGACCGCACCGGCTGCTCTGATCGTTGAGCCTGCCCTAGCCGAGCTGGCACCCGCGAGCATACCTACCAAGCCAGAGGCTGTCCTAGTCATGGAGACTGAGATGGTCCCGACTGCAGGGCCGCCGGCGCCATCCGACCAAGGGGCGGTTGCCAAGCTACTGACCCAGCCCCTGAGCCAACGCCTGTTGTTGAAGCCCTTGCTGGAGCTCCCGAGTCAGCCCCCGAGGCCGCAGGGGCCGCTGAGGTGAGGCCCATGACTTCGTCGCCGCCATGGTCGTTCTCGTCGTCATCATCGTCGCCGCCTCCTGAAGCGTCGAACCTCCCCAGGATTGAGGCGCCACCGCGTAAGTTTGCCAGGGCATTCCGCTGGACGGCGCCCGACAGAACCATGAAAAGGTACAAACACGACGAGACTACGATGAAAAAGGAGCTTGAGGACTTGCTCCAGGCCACGATTACCGCCTCCTAGGGGATTCAGGTGTCGTCTTCGTTGTGCTGGGGATTTTGATAATCTTCCGTGTGTAAGCGTTCTGGCAACTGACTCTGCTCCGACTTGCCTTTCTCAGAAACTCGTCGACCGCGCCGAGAAAATGAACGAGGTCCTGACCGAGGTTGCCTCTCACCTCCAAGAATTGGACCAGCTCCGGGAGCTGAAGGCCTCGCTGGAGGGGCGGGAGACTTGGCTGAGGGATGTCGTTGCTCAGCTTAGGACCGAAAAGTGGGACCAAGCCAAGAAGATCAGAGGTAAGTTCCCCGCATAAACCTTCCTAACCAAGCCCTTGTTGTGATTTCTCCAGCTATGTTGTCTCCCGATTGCCCAGTTGTGCCCTGACTGCCATGCTGAGTACTTGACTGTTTTGATATGCAGCCCTCGAAGCCGAATTGAAGGTCCGAACAGAGGAAAAAGTCCGGCTGGAGGAGGCCAAGAGAGCCAGGGCCAAGCTTGAAAGAAACGAGGCCAATGCCGAGCTCGAGCAAGAAAAGGCCGATCTGAAGAAGGCCACCGCCCAGCTCAAAGACGAAAAAGCCGAACTAGAGAAGGCCGTAGCCAAGTGGGAGGCCGACTATAAAAGTAAGCCTCCGCCCTGACAGTGACTTTAACCAATCCACTTATTGCTCCGTCTGTAGTTTGGCCTAACCATTTTACTCGTCGGTGAACCCGGGTAGCTGCAAGAGTCAATTCCCAGGCCCAATTTGAGGCTTACAGAGAGGAGATAAGACTTGTCCGGTGGTCCCAGGAGGCCCTCGTCGAGTCCGTGAAAGGACTCCTTGACCTTATAGATCCTTGCCCCGTGGGAACCAGCTACACCAGGATCCCCCAAGTAGAGGCGCGCCTTGAAGATGCACCGAATGCCCTGAAGATGTACTCGGATGAGCATGTTATCGCCAGCGTGGCCCGAACCCTGGCGATGACCAAATCTATCTACCCAAGGGCAGACATTGAAGCCATCGGGAAGGGGTTTGCCGAGGAGACGACGCCTGAGGAGGCTCTGGAGCTGATAGCCCGGGCAAGGCCGACTGCGGAGATAATCACTCGAGTTCTGAGTCTGTAAGAGCAATATATCATGTAGTCGGTATGCAGAAACTTTTGTAAGTACATGCGTAAATATATGTGCAATGCCGCCAAGCCCTAAGTTGTTACTTAGTTGTCATTAGTTTTACCCGACTATACGATCTACGCCGAGTTAGTCTATAGGAACTTAGTAAAAATCGTTCACCAGAAAGCTGTACTCGGGTAAACATAATAGAGTCGTAGTAAAACTTCATAACTTAAGTAACGCAGGCTCGTATATTATTGACAAAGCACATATGATACATGCAGCCCCCGACTCACTACTCGGTTGGGACAAGCGGCGTAGTGAGTCGAGAAAGAACTGTACACATGGGAAAAAAATGTAAAACTCAGGTATAGAAAGGACGTAACTGTTCTATATTCCATGAGTTGCTGATAAGGGCACCTTCTTCGGTCTTCAATCGGTAGGCGCCTGGTCGCGTGACCTCTGCTATAATGATCGACCCTTCCCAGATTAGGGATAATTTGTGCCTATCTTTGGTGGTTTGTATTTTTCTCAAGATGAGATCCCCGACCAAAAAGGCACGGCCACGGACATTGCGATTGTGGTAGCAACGCAGGCTTTGTAGATACCTTGCCGACTAGATTGTTGTGATGTCTACTGCAATTCCTGACTTCGCTGCTTTCTTGGCCGGAACTGGATCTTGCTCGACTTCTGCTGTGACGGCTTGCCAGATGTTGTCGCGCCTGACTGCCGCCTCTTGTGATTGAGCCAATTCACAACTCTCCTTGTCACAGGTGAAGGCTTGCTTGACATCGCTGCGTAGGGAGAGTACTCCTGCTGGCCCTGGCATCTTGAGCACCATATATGTATAATGCGGTACCGCCATGAATCTGGCGAGCGCCGGTCGTCCGAGTATGGCATGGTACGCAGTCTCGAAGTTGGCGACCTCAAAGCAGATGTTTTCTGTGCGGAAGTTTTCCCGTGTGCCAAAGGTTACCAGCAAAATAATCTGCCCGAGTGGTGTTGAAGAGAGGCCGGGAATTATCCCATGGAAGGGCGCCGTACTCGGCCACAGATCTGAACGAGGAATCTTCATCTCGTCCAGAGTCTTGGCGAATAGGATGTTGAGCGCTCTGCCTCCGTCTATGAGCACCTTCTTCGACTTGATATTCTTGACAACCGGGTCCAGGACGAGTGGATAGCGTCCCGGGTGCAAGACCCGATCTAGGTTATCTGCGCGATTGAATGTAATGGCCATCTCTGACCAGTGCAGGTACTGAGGGGTGTCCGCCGTAGAGACCGTGTTAACGTCGCGTACAGATAGCTTCTGTTTTCGCTTGGACTCGTATGCGAGCGGCCCTCCGAAGATGTGATTGAGCTCGGCCTGAGGATCTTGAAAATCGTCGGCTGGGCTTGAGTCTGGCTTGTCCTTGTCCTTGTCGGCGCCAGACGATGAAGCCTGCTCGGAGGTAAACTTCTTAAGCATGTAGCAATCTTTGGCCGCGTGCTTGCCATTGGGGTGGAAGGGGCATGGCCTGCTCATGACTTTCTGGTAGTCGTTATTCTGCTGGGGCCGCGACCGAGTACGCTCCATGTTGCCCACCTCGTTGTCCGACTTTCGCTTGCAGCCGCCGGTCTTGTTTTGAGATGGCTCATCAGCTTTCGCCGTTTGTTCTTTTTGTCAGGACTCCTTCTTCTCGTCGAGGGCCTCTGCGACCGCTTCAGCTGAGTTGGCATACTTGTTCGCCATGTCGAAAAGAGCCCGGATAGAGGATGGTGGCTTCCGAGTGAATTTCACGATGAACGGGGCGTCCTTTACTCCCTTGCGGAAGGCGGAGATGACGGCCTCGTCTTTGATCATTGGGATCTTGTTGCGCTTCTCGGAGAATCTCTTGATAAAATCACGTAGAGACTCGTTCTTCTTCTGGTGTAGTTGATACAAATCATGCTCAGAAGATGGCCTCTCGTAGGTTCCCTAAAAATTGGCGATGAACCGCTCCCTGAGTTCTCCCCAGGAACCGATCGACCGCCTCGGGAGCCCTGTCAGCCATGTCCTCGCCGAGTCGGCTAGCACGACTGGGAGGTAGTTAGCCATGGCTTTGTGGTCGCCCCCAGCAGCTCGAACTGCTAGGGTATATACGGTGAGCCAGGACTCGGGATTTGTTTTGCTGTCATACTTTTCAATTCCTATGGGCTTAAAGCCAGTCGGCCAGTCGACGTCCTGTAGCTCCCGGGTGAAAGCTGGAATGCCTTCGTCTTCATGAGGGCTCGGGCTTCAACCACGGCGGTTAAACCGCTCATGATGGAGACCGAAGCGCTCGTTTTCGTCCTCCAGTCGGCGGTGCTCGTCCTCTTGTCGTTCGTGGCGCCGGGCGTTGATGGTGTGGCGGAGGTCGTGTTGTAGGCGTTCTCGGAGATCTTGGTTGGGCCGGCGGTCATACTAGTGACGCCGCCGGTTGTCATTGTTGGTGTTGCCTAGTGACGTTTGCCTTGACTCCTCGCGTGGCCGACTTGAGCCGGCCGCCCGGCGCCGTGCTGATGTAGATGAACCCGCCGCTGGAGATCCCGACTGGTTAGTCGGTACTATGGTGTCACCCGACTGCTATTGTTGTTGCTAGCAGGCAGCAGCCGTAATCATCGCCTTGATCTTGGCGATAGTTGGGGTGGCCTGGTGATCAGGCCTGGGCTGGAGCGTGTCCAGCAAGGTTGCAGCAGCCACGATATTCTGTTGTGGCATGACGAAGACGTCGTGATCACCGACTTTAGTCTGGAGAATCTGCTGCTGAGTTGCTCGCCCAGCGTTGCGTAGCCCGTCATTGCTAGCCTCGCGGTCAACCTCCTCCTGTTGTCACAGTCGGCGCGCCTCCTCCTGTTGCTCCTCTTGTAGTCAGCGCACCTCGGGTAGTGGTGTTGAAGCCATGAAGATCTCGCGGGGGAGGAGAAAACTCACCAGACTGGAGTCCGAACTAGCATTCGAACCGTTATCCAACTTGGAGTCGGACTCCGAGTAGTTTATCGGAGTAAGAACGACTCCGATCTCTCTAGATCCAATCTAAAACGGCGCTTGGCCGTGTCCAAACTAAATCACAGGAGATCGGGTCTGCTGCGCGGGATGTAGATCCGCGACGTCACCGAATCCGTGCGGGAGATTGACGATCTTTCCCATTCTTGGCCCAACCCGGGCTAGCTCAAGGCCTAGCGCAAGTCGGACGCCGAAGGAAAGAGTTGTCCCAATGTTCGGCGAGAATACTTATGGCCTGTAAGCATGCATGCCACTTTTGCCTTCTTACTCTGCCCAATGGTCTATTGGGGGGTGCCTGTAGTTGAATTGAGGGGGTGCACATGTGATGAGCGTAGGATGATTATAGGTAAAATGATTTTTTGGTCCGGGTGCCTGTTGCACGCCCTGGGTCACTGTAGCTCCACCCTTGATGGAGAGGTCATTGATTTTCATTACTTATCAGTTAAAAAAATAAGTAGAGAAGAGATGAGAATGCATACTTGCTTTTTGAGAGGTCTGCATGCCCTATGCCAGCGAAACAACTGGGAGTACTTAGCCCGGATCTATTTATAGCAATTGAACAAGAGTTTCTCGACGAACAAGCTGGCCAGCGATCTCCATGGTGCACCATAGGTCCATGCCTTGTTTTTCTGCCCCCACCGCCCATAAATGCTCACCAAGCTGCAACATCATTCACCAAACACATCGATCCATCCCCTCTATTCGATTAAGAAACAAGCGAAGATTACACCTAACTAGCTAACTTGCCAATTGGCCTCCCTGTCCTCCATCCTACTCGCTGCAGCAGTGGCGGCACTGTTGGTCCTCAGTTCGTGCGCCACTGAGCTCACCTTCAAGGTCGGTGAGGGCTCTAGCTCCTCTAGCCTAGATCTCATCACCAACGTCGCCATCTCCGAGGTGGAGGTCAAGGAGAAGGGCGCCAAGGACTGGACAGGGCTCAAGGAGTCATCGGCTAACACCTGGACGCTCAAAAGTGAGGCGCCGCTCGAGGGCCCCTTCTCCGTCCGCTTCCTTGTCAAAAACGGCGGCTACCGCGTCGTTGACGACGTCATCCCCGCTAGCTTTAAGGCCGGCTCCGTCTACAAGAGTGGCATCCAGCTCTAAGTAACAGGCACTCGTGTTGTTGTGTTGGATCGCATGGGAATTAATTACCTCTAAAATAATTTTTTCTTAGTAGAGATCGAGCTGCTTGCGAGCGAGCCAATAATTAATTTTCTATGGTTATTTTGTGGCAATAGGCCATTGATAATCTAAAGCATACATGTGCCCTCTCCGCATATTGCTGTGGAGCTATATATACACTCGATTTTGATATGTTGTTTATATAAGATACATGGGAAAACGTATATTTGGTCAACTTCTCTGAGATGATTGTGTACATTTGATTTTCCAAAGTTTTAGTACATATGTATGGCCAAATCAATGGAGTCTGTTTCTCCTTTTTAGCATGTCAAAAATGTTGTAAAGTCACATTTGCACTTGTGTTGTTTTTGTCAACACAAATTGTACAATCTACCATATTTATGACTTGAAACTATAAGCATAAAGCATCAGAACATTTTTAAGCTTATTCAGATGTCAGAACAAACTATAAGTCACATTTGTCCATCTCCACCACGAATGAGTCGAAATGGATAAAATGGAAACGAACCCAGCTGTGAGGGAGGAAAGTTAAGCTTCGCATCATAAAATTGGCCAAGGCACCAAGCTATAACCAACAACAAAGTTTATCAAATAGTACAATACAATCTGTTCAAAATACCTAAAGTAAATACACCATTCGTTCCAACCTTTAAATAGAAAAAAAAATTACATACTGTGTGTTACTAAGGATCTTAAAATATATCATTAGTTCACAAACTTTAAACGGAAAGAACAAATAACTCTTTACGGCTTAAAAAAATGTAGTGGTGTTTTATGGTCTGTCGTCCATCGTAAGCCCTGCTCACTCCATACCCTCTCAAGCGACCCTCGCACACACGATGTCCCTCCCCTGCGTGAATGGAAGCATGCCCTGACTCCACGCCCGATCTGAGTCATCTGCCATCCCTCCCCTGTGCTCTCGCCCATGGACCACCTCTTACTCGTAACTTGCATTGCTGCATGGGGCCTCATGAGCATAAAGTGCACCCAGATATCATCTAAAGTTATGCAATCTCATTTGCACAGTCCTGTGCACAGATCCTGCCCAAAGCATGGCACATAGGCAAAACTACCATTTAAAAAGCAATTAATTTTAAAGTGGGTTATTGTTTGAAGTAAATCTACACCAAGACCTGGTCTCATTGGATTATTTTCCCTAAGGGCACACACTCCTCCCCTCTTCTGCCTCGTTGAGTCATTATCTTGTATGCCCATCACATGTCTTGCATCCACTGCAACCGCTGCTCGATATCCAGTCAGGTGTGCTCTATAGGTTAGCACCGGTCCCATCTTGTCATAGACGCCAACCTTCTTCTCCAATGGCAGAACCGCAAAGGGCCAGCAGCTGAGCCCCTCGTCGCCACCATGGTGCCATCAGCCTCGAGCTGCCGATGGCCTCTCTACCTGATCTACTATGGGTGCCACACGTTGCCCCTCTGTGACAGACCACCATTGCCAACCGTTGGCTCTGCCACCCCTATGTCTTTGTGGAGGCCATGGGTCCCGGGTACTTCATGGGAAGCATTGTGGCCACTTACACAGAGGATGGGCCTAACCCTGTAATTAGGGATACAATAGGACTCGATGTATATTACCTTGTATGATAAGGAAAGGATATAGTCCTAGTCGGGTACATTGTATTTCTAGAAGAAAATCCCTTGGTTGGAGTTCAACTGGGATTCCTATCATGTAACCTTATCTCTCCAGTATATAAGGAGGGGTAGGGAGCCCCTCGGGGCAAGCAGAACAATCTCACCAGAGAAACCTCAAAGGCAATACACCATAGCTGGAAGTAGAGTATTACCTCATCTTGAGGGCCTGAACCAGGATAAATTGTTTCGTGTTTCTTTGCAATCCATCAACTTTGGGTCTCATGAGTAGCCCCATATAATCATTGCCAATACAAAACATTGACAGTTGGTGCGCCAGGTAGGGGATTCGGTGAGATCATCTTCAACAAGCCTGATGGATCCAACCACCGGAGTCGACGGTGTCAAGTTCTTCCCCGGGCAGACAATCAGCTTCGGGAGCCTTGACTTCGTCGTTGACAAATTCAGCGACCTCATCTTGTCCAACTCAGACTTGATCCGATCGACTGGGAACCAAGCCGACTTCATGCCAGTCGGCCTACTCAATGCTGTAGCAATTTTCGACGACATGCTGCGGCAATCCCCAAGATGTGCGAGCCTCGGGACAACTCTTTCTTTTGGTGTTTGACTCGGACTCGGCCTTGAGCCAGCCGAGATCGGGCTAAGAGAGGAGGAGATCGTCAATCTCCCGTTTGGACTCAACAATGCCGTAGACATTTTCAATCTCACTCCAACGTGGCAGATCCAATCCCTCAAGGTTCGACTCGGATACGGCCCAGAGCCGCTCGAGATTGGATCTAGGGAGGTTGGAGTTGTAATTACCCCCTTAAACTACTCCGACTCCGACTCACAGTCAGACAGCAGCTCGGCAAACTTTTCTCCACCACGCGAAATCTTCATGGCGTCCAAGGGCTCAACTCCCAGTCAAGATGCACGCCGACTACATGATCAGCAAGAGGAGGCTCGCCTATTGCGTGAACAACAGGAGGAAGATGCACGACGCTTGCAAGCCAGAGCGCGACGCTCGTAACGACAACCTGCGCAAGGCTGGGTGGACTACTCAACAGGAAATCCTCCAAACTGGAGTCGGCGACCATGACATCTTCGTGACCCCACAACAGAACGTCGTGGTCGCTGCCACATTACTCGACACCTTGCAGTTCGGGCCTGACCACCAGGCCACCCTGACCATTGCAAGGATCAAAGCAATGATCACCGCTGCGGCTTGTCAGCAGTGACAACAATCTGGAGACACCCTAATGCCGTCGAACAAGACGGCTTCAAACACGGCGATCTAATCTGCCTCAGCACAGCGCCGTGCAGCTGGCTCTAGCCAGCCTCGCTCGGAGTCACGCCACACATCACTCGGCAATCAAAAGAATGATCGACGGCGGCACCATCATGACGACCGCCGTGACAACTGGGATGTCCGAGGACGACTAAGGCGTGATCTCCACCAAGACGAGCGCTGCCGACTGGAAGATGAGCATGAGCGTTTCGGCCTCCACCACGAGCGATTTCATCACCGTAGTCAGAGTCGGAGCCCTCACTTAGACGAAGGAGTACCGACGTTCACCCATGAGCTATAGTAGGTCAACTGGCCATCTGGCTTCAAGCCGACTGGAATTGAAAAGTACGATAGGAAGACCAACCCGGAGTCCTGGCTCACAGTCTATACTTTGGCGATTCGTGTAGCCGGAAGTGATCACAAAGCCATGGCTAACTACCTCCCAGTCGCCTTGGCCGACTCGGCGAGGACATGGCTGACAGGGCTTTCCAAGCGGTCGATTGGCTCCTAGGGAGAACTCCGTGAGAGCTTCACCACAAATTTCCAAGGAACATACGAGAGGCCGTCCTCCGAGTACAACCTATATCAGTGCCACTAGAGGAAGAACGAGTCCCTCCGCGACTTCATCAAGAGGTTCTCCGAGAAGAGGATCTTAATTCCCAAGATTAAAGACGAGGTTGTCATCGTCGCCTTTCTCAAAGGAGTCAAGGACACATCATTCATTGCTAAGTTCACTTGGAAGCCTCCAAGCTCTGTCAAAGCTCTATTCGACATGGCGAACAAATATGCCAACTCGGCCGACGCTGTTGCCAAGGCCCTGGAAGACAAGAAGGAGCCCCGACAGAAGGAGAAGAAGGACACAGACGATGCGGCCCCAACTAAGTCCAGCAATCACAAGCGCAAGTCGGACAATGTTGTGGCGGCTGTTGAATGCTGCCGACCACGACCCCTGAGGACGGACGAGTACCAGAAGGTTATGAACAAGCCATGCCCTTTCCACCCAAAGGGGAAACACGTGGCTAAAAACTGTTTCATTCTCAAGAAGTTCGCTTCCGAGCAAACATCGACATCTAGCGACAACAAAGACAAGGATAAGCCAGACCCAGGTGTAGCCGGTGACTACCAAGATCCCTAGGCTGAGCTCAATCACATCTTTGGAGGGCCATCTGCATACAAGTCCAAGAGAAAACAGAAGCTAATAGCTTGGAAATCACCTCGGTCTCGACAGATGTCCCCTAATACCTGCGCTGGTCAGAGACGGCAATCACTTTTGACCACGCGGACTGCCCCGACCAAGTCATGCATCCAAGGCGTTACCCACTCATCCTAGACCCGGTCATCAGGAGTATTAAGTTGAAGAAGGTTCTCATTGGTGGAGGAAGCACACTCAACATATTGTTCGCCAAAATGCTTGACGAGATGAAGATCCCTCAATTCGAGCTACGGCCGAGTACTGCTCCCTTCCACGGGGTAATCCCTGGCCTCTCCTCCACCCCACTCAGACAGATCACTCTGCCAGTTACTTTTGGCATACGGGAGAATTTTCACGCTGAGAACATCTGCTTTGAGGTTGCCGACTTTGAGACCGTATATCACACCATACTTGGACGATCTGCACTAGCCAAATTCATGGTGGTGCCCCATTATACATACATGGTGCTCAAGATGCCAGGACCAGCAGGAGTACTTTCCTTGCATAGTGATGTCAAGCAAGCCTTCACCTGTGACAAGGAGGGCTGCGAGTTGGCCCAGTCCCAAGAAGCAGCAGTCGGAGGAAACAATATTCGACTAGCTGCAACTCCTGCAAACGAGGACGATCAAGTTCCGGCGAGGAAAGCAGCCAAGTCAGGAGATTTAGAGATAAAGAAGATCCCCCCTCCCCACCAAGACTGTGCTTGTCG
Source organism: Oryza meyeriana var. granulata (assembly GCA_003991445.1). Taxonomy (NCBI): domain Eukaryota; kingdom Viridiplantae; phylum Streptophyta; class Magnoliopsida; order Poales; family Poaceae; genus Oryza; species Oryza meyeriana. The sequence continues at coordinate 36,408 of RYFJ01001755.1, read as the reverse complement.
GGATTGGACTCGACCCCAAATAGGAAGACGCGCTCGTCACCATCCTCTAGGCGAACAGGGATATATTTGCTTGGAAACCTTCCGACATGCCTGGTGTACCAAGGAAGGTGATCGAGCATTCCCTCAATGTCAAGCCGGATGCCAAACCAGTCAAACAACAATTGCGGTGCTTCGCACAACACTACAAAGATGCTATTCGGGAGGAGATAACCAAACTCCTTGCAGCCGGGTTCATGAAAGAGGTCTATCACCCGAATTGGTTGACAAACCTAGTTCTAGCCCGGAAGAAGAACGGTAAATGCTGCATGTGCGTCAACTACACTGACTTAAACAAGGTGTGTCCCAAGAATCCATTTGGTCTACCCAAGATAGATCAGGTGGTCGACTCAACTGCGGGGTGTGAGTTGCTCATTTTCTCGACTGTTACTCAGGATATTGTCGATGCTTTGCACCGGCAATAAAACTATGGGGCTACTCGGCGAGGGTGAATTCGGTGGACTGCAGAGGAACTCAAGAGAATTATACTGGTTCAGGCCCTCAAGATGAGGTAATACCCTACGTCCAGTTGAGGTGTTATTCCTCTGAGGTGTATGTAGATCAATGATCTGGTTGCTCTTGTTGTCCTTGCCCTGAGGGGCGCCCTGCCTCCCTTTATATACAAGGGGACAAGGGTACATGATAAGGATCCCAGTCGGATACGACCAAGGGATTTTCTTCTTAGAGATAGAATCCTATCCGACTAAGACTATGTTTCCTTATTATACAAGGTATAGCCTGCCGGGTGCTATCTTATCTCTAATTACATGGTCCGGCCCATCCTCTATCTGAGTGACCCATGTACTGGTAATGAGGTACCCGGGGCCCATGGCCTCCACAGTAGCCCCTGAGACCTTCATAGTTGAGTCACAGCTGATACCGAGTGCTCATCCTCCACGGTGAAGGTTGCCCGAGTGCGATGCGCCCGAGTACTCTTTGTCCGAGTAAGTCTTCTCCCGAGTCCTGCTTCATGTCAGCTGGCAACGAGGCTATGAAGGGCTTCATGTAGATATATGAATAGTGTGCACCGAATAGGCGCACCTATTAGGTGTAGCCCCCGACTTTGTGCTTAATTGTGAAGATAATTAAACATAAAGTCAAAGATCTTTGACCTGGAAGTCTTTCCCGAGTAGATTACTACGGGTTTTTGTGACTCTTCGGTATCATGTCAACCGAAATAAACTTTATAGTCTTGCCGAGTAGAAGACTACTCGTATGTAGGACTCTTCGACTTCATGTTAGTCAGAATATGAGTTTATAGTCTTGCCGAGTAGGATGCTACTCGTATATGGGACTCTTCAGCGTCATGTCAGCTGGAAAAAAGGGGTTTGTAGTCTTTTTCGAGTGGCGTCCCACTCAAAAGATAGACTCCTCCGCATCATGTCAGCGAGAAAAGATATTTATAGTCTCTCCCGAGTAGTGCACTACTCGAAAGTTAGACTCTTCCGCATCATGTCAGCGGGTAAAATGTTGCTCGTGGCAATCGATGGCCACGCATGTAGGCCGAGTACCACTTTATGAAAACAAATCCATGGCGTGGTTAGGTGTTCTCGAGAAAGATACCTGCATCTCCAATTTTAATGAAGACCAGCTTGCGACCCTTATAAGGATGTATCCTCGAGACCTGGTGAATAAAACAAATATCCAAAAATATATGTTTAGCAATAAGGCTCTCATGAAGCATATCTGTTTACCTCATCGGCTCCTGTTAGCAGCACCAGCACTATAATTTCAACTCAGCCTGCGGGCGGCCCACATGGAGCATGCTACTGTAGGAACTCATATCTTGTTGGCCCAGTGCGGACTGTGTAGGCCCAAGCCCATTTAGTCGGCATCGGTTATAAAAAGACGGGGAGAGAGAAAAAGATTCCGTCGTCTTCCCCAAATCAGCCAATCTCTTCGTCTTCCACCTTCGCGCCCAACTTTTCGCCTCCCGCTCGGCTAGGGTTAGCTGCTGCTATTCCCCACCCGAACTCAAGCGATTTCAATCCTCCCCGTTTGCTCCAAGCCCCCGATTTGCTTTTCCCCAAATCTCTTCGCCTCCAGTCATGCCGAAGGCTTCGGATCTTGCGGGGGCGCCGGGAAGTTCTTGGCCGATGTCGGATTGTGGCTCGGTGAAGCTGAAGCGGCTGGAGAGTGAACTGAAGTTGCCCAGCCAAGAGGTGATTCGCTGGCGGCCGGCCAGGGATGAGTTGAGCCCGAATCCCCGACCCGGAGAAACGGTAGTCTTTGCCTCCTTTTTCGATCGAGGCTTGTGCCTTCCGTCTTCTGATTTCTTCCGCCGTATTCTCGACTTTTACGGGCTGGAGTTGGTGCATCTGAACCCCAACTCTATTCTTCAGATTTCTATATTTGTTACTCTTTGCGAATGCTTCTTGGGTGTTGAACCCCATTTCATCCTCTTCCGACATCTGTTCCATATCAAGCCTCAACCCTCCAAGAGCAATATCAATGTGATTGGAGGGGCCGGTCTTCAACTGAGGAGCGATGGGAAGAAAACGTATCTCGATTTGCCCTTGAAATCTTCTCTGAAGGGCTGCACAAGGAGTGGTTCTATTGCGCCGATTTGGCTCCCTCCTTGCGGCCATTTACTGGTCTGCCACCGACGGTGTTGCCAAGCTGGTCAGCAGAGCCGACTTTTGAGGAAATGGGCCAGGCACATCTGCTGTTGACGAAGATAGATGACCTCAAGAGGGCCGGCTTGACAGGTCCTTGGGTGGCTCGTCGCTTCCTGACAAGGTGCGTTCAGCCGCTGAAGCTTAGGAGCTCATTCGGCTAGGCCTTCAAAGGCAAAAACGATCCTGACCGAGTGAGCAACAAGTCGGCGGACAAGAGGGAGGTGACCGCGACCCTGTTCGGCTACTTCTCTGAAGGGGTGATCGTGACCGAGGACGACAAGCGCCGGATTGCGGCTTATAGCTTCATTCGGCCTCGGACCAAGGTAACCTTTAACCTTCCTCTGTGATGAATGCCCGTGGGATCGTAGCTGTCCCACATAGCGTGACGCATTTGGTTGACTCACTTGTAGTGGCATGAAGAATTTGATGAAGACTCCCGTCCATTGTCGGCTGTCACGTCGAAGAAGAGGCCGAGGAGTCCCTCTGCTGCCCAACCCGACTCTAAGAGAGCAGGGAAGAAACCAATTTTATATCGGGGCGAGGGGGCCATGACGGCGCGCGCCGTGAGCGGAAGCTTGAAAATAAAGGACGCCGCTGCCGCAACGCCCACGCGGTCAAGTCCCAGGTTGAGACCTGCGGGTTTGAGCCCGACGTTGTCGAGCCCGGCGGTGGCGCCACCGAGGGGCTAGCTAGAGCAGACGCCGCCTGGGGCGAAGGCGCCCGAGCCGACCATACCGGAGTCGGGGCCGACTCGGGTTGATATGCCTCCGCCGACAATGACGCCGACCGGGCCGACTGCCGGAGCTAGCGCTCCGCTGGGGAGCAGGTCGCCCGGCAAGAAGCTAAGGTTCTCCAAGAGGTGCGCTGCTCTGGGTCTTCTGTAGTCTTTGTGTGTTGAAGTAATGTCTTGATGTCTTGCTTCGTCGTGCAGGAAGCGGGCCGATATCGATCTCAAGGAGGTCGACCCGTCTGCTCCACTTGATGAGCCTGCCCCAGCCAAGCCAGCCGCCGCGAACACACCTGTTGAGCCGGCGGCCAGCCCGGTTGCTGAGACCGAGGTGGCTCCGACTACAGGGCCGCTGCCGCCACCCGACCAAGAGGTGGCTGCTGAAACTGAGGCCCCAGCCCCCGAGGCGTCGCACGTTGCGGAAGCCACGGACGGAGCCCCTGAGCCGGTCCCCGAAGTCGTGGGGGAGGGCGGTGCTGAGGCCAGGACCCCGTCGCCGTCGTGGTTGTCGTCGTCGCCGTCGCCGCCGCCGCTGCCGCTAGAGATCCCACATCTGCCTCAGATCGAAGCTCCTCCACGTGTGATGCCCCGGACCTTTACGTGGACAGCTCGCGACAGTACTGTGAAAAGCTTCAGGCTCGATGAAGTCATTGCCAGGAGAGAGCGCGAGAGCCTGCTTCATGCCGCCATCAGTGGGTCGCAGGGGGTCGCGGTATGAGTCTTGTAGTAAAGCTCTGGTAATCTTCGTGTTTTGATGTCTGACTCCGTCCTTGATTCGTCTTTTATCTTGGGCAGAAACTTGTTGACCGCAATGAGGCGATGACGGAGATCTTGGTCGAGGTAGCTCCCCACCTCGCAGAGTTCGAACAGCTCCGGGCCTTGAAGGCCGAGATGGAGGAGCGTCATGCGGGGAGGGAGGCCCGGTTGAAGGGCAGCGCCGATCAACTCAGGGCGGAGACATGGGCCCTAGCCGGAAAGATCAGAGGTAAATTCCTCGAGTATATCTTCCCGACTGAACCGTTGATGTATTCATCCAGCTGCGTTGTTCTCGACTGCCCAGTTGTGTCATGACTGCACGGTTGAGCTCTTGGCTAATCTGTGGTGCAGACCTCGAAGCGGAGTTAAAGACCCTGTGGGTGCCATGGGCCCCGGGTACCTCATGACAAGCATATGGGCCACTCGGATAGAGGATGGGCCTAGCCTTGTAATTAGAGATATAGCTAGATTCGGCGGACTTCGCCTTGTATAGAAAGGAATATACAGTCCTAGTCGGGTGCGTTATATCTCTAAGGGGAGATCTCCTAGTCGTAATCCGATGGGGACTCCTACCTTGTAACCCTGTCCCCCAGTATATAAGGGGAGGCAGGGCGCCATGAGGGCAGGTTGAGTTGGTTCACCAGAATCACCACCGCTAAATCTCAAAGAAATAACACCACAACTGGACGTAGGGTATTACTCATATCGAGGGCCTGAACAGTATATAAATCTCCTGTGTTCCTTTGCAATCCCACCGAGTTTACATCCGCCGACTAGCCCCATATATTTTATTGCCGTGTAAAACATCGACAGTTGGCGCGCCAGGTAGGGGCTTCAGCGCGATCTACATCTACAAGCTCGATGGATCCAGCAACCGAAGTCGAGGGCGGCAAACTCTCCCCCGGAGATACAATCGCATTCAGAAGCCTCGACTTCGTCGTCGACCAGATCGGCAATTTCACCTTGGCCGACTCGGACTCGATCCGATCTGCCAGGAAACAGCCGGCTCCGCGCCAGTCGGCCCACACGACGCTGCGGGCAACCTTCGTCAACTTGCTGCGGCAATCTTCATCTTGCCCGAGTCCAGGGACAACTCTTTCTTTGCGGTGTTCGACCTCGGACTCGGTTTTGAGCCGGCTGAGATCGGGCCAAAAAGGAAGAGATCGTCAATTTCCCGTTCGACTCGGCGATGCCCGCGGATATCTACAATCTACATCCAACGCGGCAAACCCGATCCTCTGGAGTTCGACTCCGATACGGCCCAGAGCCGCTCAAGATCGAGATCTAGGGAGGTTGGAGTTATAAAACCCATCATAACTACTCCGACTACGACTCTCAGTCGGACTACGACTCTCAGTCGGATTCCGACTTTACCAAGTCGGGACAATAGTTTGGCATGCTTCTCCCCCCACGAGAGAATCTTCATGGCATCCAAAGGCTCTACTCTACTCAGGAATCACGCCGACTATGCGAACAACAAGAGAGAGGCCTGCCGACTGCGAGAACAACAGGAGGAAGAAGCAGACGCCTGCACGCCCGCAACGACGGCCTACGCAGGGCTGGGCGATACCGCTCAGCAACAAACCCTCCAAACAAAAGTCGGCGACCACGACCGATCTTTGTCACGCCACAACAGAACATCGTGGCGCCGCAACCCTCTTGGACACGATCCAGTTTGGGCCTGCATCACAGGCCCACCCCGACCATCGCAAGGATAAAAGCCCTGCTTACCGCTGCTGCATGTCAGCAGCACCAACAGTCGAGGTGATACCCTCAATACCGACCAACCGGTCGACATTCCGGAACGGCAGTCTCGTCTACTCAAAATGACGCGAGCGGGGCTGGCTCCAGTCAGCGCATACGGAGGCATGTCAACACGTCACTCGGCACCCCCAACGACAAACCGGCGACGTCAAAGCAACCGTCGGGGGATGATCAGGACCTTCGAGGCCGACAACGACGTGAATCTTCAGCAGGACATAACGCTCGACACACGAACAAGAAGATGATGAGCAATGCCAACCGGAAGTCGGGGTCGGAGTCCTCATGAAGATGAAGGAGTATACCGGCCTTTCACCACAGGAGCTACAACACAGGCCGATCTGGCCATCGGGTTTCAAGCCTACAGGAGTCAAAAATACGACCGGCAAGACCAATCCGAGTCTTGGCTCACGGTCTATACTACGGCAATCTGAGCAGCTGGAGGAAACACAAGTCATGGCTAACTACCTCCCGGTCGCCTTAGCCGACTCAGCGAGGACATGGCTAACAGGACTTCCAAGCAGTCAATCAGCTCCTGGGGGGAACTCCGAGAACGCTTCATCGCCAACTTCCAGGGGACATACGAGAGGCCATCTTCCGAGTACGACTTATATCAGTTGCATCAAAGGAAGAAGAGTCTCTTCGTGACTTCATTAAGAGGTTTTCTGAGAAGAAGAAAACTCAATCCCTAACGTCAAGGATGAGGTCAGTCGTCATCGCCGCCTTTCGAAAAGGAGTCAAAGACACCTCGTTCATCGACAAATTCACTCGGAAGCCTCCCAACTCTGTCAAGGCTCTATTCGACATGGCGAACAAATACCGACTCAGCCCACTGCTGTTGCTGAGGCCCTTGAAGATTAAAAAAGGCATCCTGACAGAAGAAGCGGGAGGGCACCAACGACGCGGTCCGACTAAAGCCGGGAAATCGCAAACGCAAGTCAGACGGCTTCATTGTGGCAGTCGGTCACAAATCGTCTTCGACTTTCAACAACAGAAGATTATCAAACAACAAGTGACATGCTCGGGGGCTCACAAGCTCAAACGCAAGGATGGCATCCCACTCCGAAATACCGAACAGCTAAGTCGCTTCCTGATAAATATTTCTTCACTCGGCTTGCCAATGCCGCTTACACCTAATAGGTGCACAAGCTGCACCCTTCTCTGTTTTTGCTCTTAAATGATTGCAAAGTACTCAAGTAGCATAAATCCTAATCCGTGAAACTTTGCTCCATGAAAGACGAACTCAAGTCACCCAAAACGCGTGTCTGGGAAAGAGCCATGAGCCAACTCCCGACGCTAGGGGGCTATGACTAGTCGGGCATAGTGCTTAAACGTAAGGGATCACTACTCGGATAGGAAATTAATATCAATAAGAGAGGGAGAACGTATTTACATATATTGTAAATACATTTTATCGGGTGATTTTTCCATCATCAAGATGCTCTCATCCGATTATTTTATATTGCAGACCCAGCCCGATACGCGTGACAGGAACTCAGGCTGCGAGCCTATCTCCCTACGCTCAGGGGCTGGACAAGTCTGCCAATACACTCGGGATGCTCCATGAGGGCTACTTACCGAGTACTTGCGCCAGTCGGGACGTCATCTTCCCCGGCTACACTCCATGTGAGCTGACAACGACTTCCGGCACTATCGGGGTCGTATATCACTCGCCTGGGTGAGGTACGCCCCATGAGGGTCACTAGCCGAATCTTATGCTAATAGCTGTAGGTTCGGGTACCTCGCTTGGCTATAACTCTGTTGGGTAGGGTATGCCATGAGGGTCGGCTAGCCGAATCTATGCTAATGAAGGTTCGGGTACCCTGCTCGGCTCTTCTGAAGTCAGAGAAGACTTACATCGTCAAAGCGCATCCGGAGTTCTCATGCACTGCGTCACACCTGAGGAGGGTAAGCAGATCCTGCAACATACCTGCTCGGGTACCTGTGGCAACCAGGTTGCATCCAGAACATAAGTCGGAAAGGCTTGCGAATAAGGATTTCTCTGGCTGATTGCGGTTATCGACACCAAAAACTCATCCTGACGGACGATGGATGATACTTCTATAGAGCTAATGGGCGGATAGTCGGTCTCAGGCGGCTTATTTGGTAGCAGCCACCAAGATATGAGTTCCTACAGTAGCATGCTCCATGTGGGCCACCGCAGGCTGAGTTGAAATTATATGCGCTGGTGCTACGGGTACACAGGAACCGATGAGGTAAACAGATATGCTTCATGAAAGCCTTACTGCTAAACATATATGTTTGGGTATCTGTTTTATCCACCAGGTCTCGAGGATATATCCTTACAAGGATCACAAGCTGGTCTTCATTAAAATTGGGGATGCAGGTATCTTTCTCGGGTAACACCTGATCACGCCGTGGATTTATTTTCATAAGGTGGTACTCGGCCTACATGTGTGGCCATCAGTTGTCATGAGCAACATTATTCCCACTGACATGATGTGGAAGAGTCTAACTTTCGAGTAGTGCACTACTTGGGAGAGACTATAAATTTCTCATTCCCGCTGACATGATGCGGAGGAGTCTAACTTTCGAGTAGTATACTACTCGGGAAAGACTATAAACATTCTTCCAATTGACGAGCTGAAGAGTCTAACTTCCGAATGGGACGCCACTCGGGAAAGACTATAAACCCTTTTCCAGCTGACATGAAGCTGACGAGTCTAATTTTCGAGTAATATATTACTTGGGAAAGACTATAAATATCATCCCGGCTGACATGATGCCGACGAGTTGATTTTCGAGTAGTATACTACTCGGGAAAGACTATAAACACCCCTTTCCAGTGACATGAGCTGAAGAGTCCCATAATGCGAGTAGCATCCTACTCGGCAAGACTATAAACATACATTCCGACTGACATGAAGTCGAAGAGTCCTACATACGAGTAGTTCCCTGCTCGCGCAAGACTATAAATATATTCCGGTTGACATGATACCGAAGAGTCTCATGTACCAGTAGTAATCTACTCGGGAAAGACTACAAGGTTAAAGATCTTTGACTTCATGTTTAATTGTTTTCACAATTAAGCACAAAGTCGGGGGCTACACCTAATAGGTGCGCCTATTCGGCGCACACTATTCCAACATCTACATCGAGCCCTTCATAGCCTCGCTGCCAGCTGACATGAAGCAGGACTCGGGAGAAGCAGCACTCAGACAAAGAGCACTCGGGAGCAATGCACTCGGGAAGACTTCACCGTGGAGGATGAGCACTCGGCATCAGCTGTGACTCAACTATGAAGGTCTCGGGGGCTACTGTGGGTGCCATGGGCCCCGGTACTCATGACAAGCATATGGGCCACTCGGATAGAGGATGGGCCTAGCCTTGTAATTAGAGATATAGCTAGATTCGGCGGACTTCGCCTTGTATAGAAAGGAAATACAGTCCTAGTCGGGTGCGTTATATCTCTAAGGGGAGATCTCCTAGTCGTATCCGATGGGGACTCCTACTTGTAACCTGTCCCCCAGTATATAAGGGGAGGCAGGGCGCCCCATGAGGGCAGGTTGAGTTGGTTCACCAGAATCACCACCGCAAATCCTCAAAGGAATAACACCACAACTGGACGTAGGGTATTACCTCATATCGAGGGCCTGAACCAGTATAAAATCTCCCTGTGTTCCTTTGCAATCCACCGAGTTTACATCCACCGACTAGCCCCATATATTTATTGCCGGTGTAAAACATCGACAGACCCGAACAGAGAGGGAATCGCAGCTGAAGGAGGCCGAAGAAGCCAAGGCCGAGCTTGAGAAGGTCAAGGCTGACCTGACAAAGGCCAACACCGAGCTTGACCGGGAGAAGTCCGAGTTGGAGAAGGCCGTTGTCAAGCTCGGTAAGGAGAAGGCCGAACTGGAGAAAACCATGGCCGGGTGGGAGGCCGACTACGAAAGTAAGTCCTCAACCCGACTGTGATCTTAGCCAATCCATTAGTTATCCTGTGTGTAGCCGAATTTGACAAGCTTATTTGCCGGCTGATCTGGGCAGACATGAGGACTAATGTCCGGGCCCAGTATCAGTTCTACACGGAGGAGATAAGGTTGATCAGGGAGTCACGGGAGGCCCTCGTCGGGTCCGTGAAAGGGCTCCTTGACCTTATAGATCCCCGCCCGGTGGGAACCAGCTGCAGCAGAATCCCTCAGATAGTGGGGCGTCTCGAGGATGCACCGGGTGCCTTGAAAAGGTACTCGGATGAGTGTGTTGTCGCCGGCGTGGCCCAGACCCTGGCGATGACCAAATCCATATACCCTAGGGTGGATATTGAAGCCATCGGGGAGGGGTTTGCCAAAGAGACGACGCCAGAGGAGGCGCTGGAGCTGATCGCCCGGGCGAAGCCGACTGCAGAAATAATTACCCGAGACTTGGGTCTGTGAGGGCAATATGTCATGTAGTCAGGACATATGAACTTGTATAAACAAGCATGTGTAAATATGTGTGCAATGCCGCCAAGCTTATTATTCAGCTTGTCATTAACTTTTACTTGACCGTGTAGTATGCACCGAGTTAGTCTGTCAGAACTTAATAAAAACGTTCGAAGTAAGAGGCTGTACTCGGGCAAACGTGACAGTCGTAGTAAGGCTTCATAACCGAAGTGAAATAAGCTCGTATGTTATTGACAACGCACATATATACATGCAGCCCCTGACTCACTACTCGGTTGATACAAGCGGTGTAGTGAGTCAGAAGAACTATACACATGAAAATTATAGAACTCAGGTATAGAAAGGACGTAGCTGTTCTATGTTCCATGAGTTGTTGATGAGAACGCCGTCTTCAGTCTTCAGTCGGTAGGCGCCTGGCCGCGTAACCTCGGCTATAATGAACGGCCCTTCCCAGATTGGGGATAATTTATGCCTGTCTTTGGTGGTTTGTATTTTCCTCAGAACAAGATCCCCGACCAAAAAGGCGCGGCCACGGACATTGCGATTGTGGTAGCGGCGTAGGCCTTGAAGATACCTTGCCGACTGGATAGTTGCGGTGTGTCTTGCTTCTTTCAGCTGATCTAGTTCGACCAGTCGGGTATTGTTGGAGTCATCTTCTGAGTAAGCCCGGACTCGTGGAGAGCCGAACTGTAACTCGGTAGGTAGCATAGCCTCGCACCGTAGACAGAAAGAAAAGGGATTGCCTGTTGCCCGACTAACCGTGGTTCTGAGAGACCAGAGAACGGATGGGAGTTCTTGTACCCACCGGCCCGCATATGGTTGTAGTCGGTCGAATATCCTGGCCTTGATGCCTTGTAAGACCATACCGTTGGCTCGTTCAACTTGCCCGTTGCTCCGTGGGTGTGCCACAGATGCATAGCAGATCTTGATGCCGAAATCGTCGCAGAAGTCTTGGAATACGCCTACCGCGAACTGAGTACCGTTGTCGGTGATGATGCGGTTAGGGACTCCGAACCGGTATAATATACTCATGATGAAGTCCTTTGCTTGTGTCGTTGTAATTGTTGCAACAGGTTTAGCCTCAATCCACTTGGTGAACTTATCCACCGCGACGAATAAATGTGTGAACCCTCCTGGCGCTTTCTTGAAAGGCCCGACCATGTCGAGCCGCCATACTACAAATGGCCAGGAGATGGGGATAGTTTGGAGTTCCTGGGCTGGAAGGTTTGTTTGTCTTGCGTGGAACTGGCAACCCTCGCACTTGCGAACGATGTCTTTGGCGTCTGTTACTGCTGTGGGCCAGAAAAATCCCTGCCGGTAAGCCTTTCCGACTAACGTCCTGGATGCGGCGTGGTTGCCACATATGCCCGAGTGGATCGAGTGCAGAATCTGCTTGCCCTCCTCGGTGGTGACACAGCGCATGAGGACACCGGATGCGCTCCTTCGGTACAGGTCTTCTCCGACTAGTAGGAAGCTTTTGCTTCGACGCTTTATCTGCTCGGCTTGACTGTGATCTTCTGGGAGTTCGTCGTCCGTGAGAAATTTGACAATAGGAGTCCTCCAGTCTTGACATATGTGCAACACCTCATCTGTGGTCGGGGTAGGCTCGCCTCCCGACTGATCTGGTGCCGGTTTCTTCTTGACTGATGGCTCCATGAGTTGCTCGACAAAGATTCCAGCTGGAACTGCTTCTCTCTTGGATCCCATGTTTGCCAGCTCGTCTGCTGCGTCGTTGTATTGGTGCAGGACATGTGTGATTTCCAGCCCGTCGAACTTGTTTTCTAGCTTGCGGACCTCCTGACAGTATGCCGCCATGGTATCATCGAGACAGGTCCAGTCTTTCATGACTTGGTTTACCACGAGTTGAGAATCTCTGCGCACAACCAGTCGACGTATGCCGAGTGATATAGCGATGCGGAGCCCGTGAACAAGTGCCTCGTACTCGGCGACGTTGTGGGAAGCCGGGAAGTGGATTTGTAGAACATACTTCAGTTTTTCGCCAGTGGGGGACGTCAATATGACTCCGGCCCCACCGCCGCCGATCCGTAGAGAACCGTCAAGTACATTGTCTAGTACTCTAGCTTTGCTGTTGGTGTAGGCAGTTGGACTTCTGTCCACTCGGCCACGAAGTCGGCTAGAGCTTGAGACTTGATTGCTGTCCGTGGCTGAAAGGTGATGTCGAACGCCATCAACTCAAGTGCCCATTTAGCGATTGGGCCAGTCGCCTCGCGATTATGAAGGACATCCCCGAGTGGAAATGCTGTGACCACCGTGACTTGGTGTGCTTGGAAATAATGCACCAGCTTCCGGACTGTGATAAGTAGGCCATATAGCAGCTTCTGGACCTACGGATATCTCGTTTTGGAGTCGGCAAGGACCTCGCTGACGAAGTAGACTGGCCGTTGTATTTTTTGAATATGACCCTGTTCGGATCGCTCAACCACCAGCATCGTGCTGACTACTTGTGTTGTTGCCGCCAGATATAGCATTAGCGGTTCCTGGGGCAGAGGTGACGCCAACACGGGGGGGTGATGTGAGGAATTGTTTGAAGTCTTCGAAGGCTCGCTGGGCTTCCGGAGTCCATTGGAAATTGTCGGTCTTTTTGAGTAGCTTGAAGAAGGGCATGCCCCGCTCGCCCAGTCGGGAGATAAATCGGCTGAGTACCGCCATGCAGCCTGTCAGCTTCTGGACATCCTTGAGGTTAGTCGGGGGTGCCATGTGCCTGATGGCGTTGACTTTCTCCGGGTTGGCCTCGATGCCGCGGTGCGAGACGATGAAGCCGAGTAACTTTCCGGATGGCACACCGAAGGCGCATTTTTCTGGGTTCAACTTCATCTTGAATCTTTGAAGGTTTTGGAAGGTTTCTTCCAAGTCAGCGATGAGGTCTTCTTTGGACTTGGTCTTTATCACCACATCGTCGACGTAGGCCTCCATGTTGCGCCCGATCTGAGTATGCAGACACCGCTGAATAGCCCTTTGATAGGTTGCGCCCGCGTTCTTCAGACCAAACGGCATTGTGATATAGCAATACGCTCCAAACGGTGTGATGAAAGATGTCTTCAAACAGTCTTCTTCCCTCAGGCTGATTTGATGGTATCTCGAGTAGCAGTCGAGAAAACTGAGTAGGTTGCACCCTGCCGTGGAGTCAACCACCTGATCTATCCGAGGAAGACCAAATGGGTCCTTGGGGCACTCTTTATTGAGGTAGGTGTAGTCGACGCACATGTGCCATTTACCGTTTTTCTTCTGGACCAGAACTGGGTTTGCCAGCCAGTCCGGGTGGTAGACCTCTTTGATGAACCCGGCTGCGAGGAGTTTGGTAATTTCCTCCCGGATAGCATCTTTGCGGTCTTGAGCGAAGCGCCGCAACCGTTGCTTGACTGGCTTGGCGTCTGTCTTCATGTTTAGGGCGTGCTCGATCACCTCCCTTGGTACGCCCGGCATGTCGGACGGTTTCCACGCGAAGATATCCTTGTTGGCTTGGAGGAAGGTGACGAGCGCGTCTTCCTATTTGGGGTCGAGTCCGGTCCCGACTAGAGCAGTCTTGGAGGGGTCGGAAGGGTCCAGGGGGATCTTCTTTGTGTCAGAGTCCGCTGAAATTCCCAACTTCGCTGCTTTTTTCGCCGGAACTTGATCTTGCTCGACTTCTGTTGTGGAGGCTTGCCGAATGCTATCGCGCCCGACTTCCGCCTCTTGTGATTGGGCCAGTTCGCAGCTCTCCTTGTCGCAGGTGAAGGCTTGCTTGACGTCGCTGCGGAGGGAGAGGACTCCTACTGGTCCGGGCATCTTTAGCACCATGTATGTATAGTGCGGTATCGCCATAAATTTGGCGAGTGCCGGTCATCCAAGTATCGCGTGGTACGCAGTCTCGAAGTCGACGACCTCGAAGCAGACAGTTTCTGTGCGGAAATTATCCCGCGTGCCGAAGGTTACTGGCAAAGTTATCTGTCCGAGTGGAGTTGATGACAGGCCGGGAATTATCCCGTGGAAGGGCGCAGTGCTCGGCCGTAGTTCTGAACGAGGAATTTTCATCTCGTCCAAAGTCTTGGCGAACAGGATGTTGAGCGCGCTGCCTCCGTCGATGAGGGTTTTCTTCAGCCTGATGTTTCTGATGACTGGGTCCAGGACGAGTGGATAGCGTCCCGGGTGAGAAACCCGATCTGGGTGATCTGCGCGATTGAAGGTGATGGCCATCTCTGACCAGCGCAGGTATTGGGGGGTGTCGGCCGTGGAGACCGTGTTGATGTCGCACGCTGAAAGCTTCTGTTTGCGCTTGGACTCGTATGCGAGTGGTCCCCCGAAGATATGGTTGAGCTCGGCTTGAGGATCTTGGAAGTCGTCAGCCGGGCCCGAGTCTGGCTTCTCTTTGTCCTTGTCGGCGCCAGACGATGAAGTCTGCTCATAGGCAAACTTTTTGAGCATATAGCAGTCTTTGGCCGCGTGCTTTCCCTTGGGGTGAAAGGGGCATGGCCCGCTCATGACTTTCTTGTAGTCGTTGTTCCGCTGGGGCCATTGTGGGCACCTGGAAATTATACCGTCCAATGCATTTTGTGACCGCCACATAATTTTGGATGAGTGGGATCCATACACGCATAATAGCCACTCATACCTCAATGTGCCATGATCACAAAATTTACAACATTCGGTATAAAATCCATAATGTCGAACAATGAGCAAAGGAGATATTGTTCGGACTCCGCATGCCAGTCAACTTCAGCCTGAGACATGCCCGTCAAACCACACGAAGGCGGCGACCAGATGTGGTACACATCTCAGGGGACTAGACTCAAATTGCGAGAGCTCTACAACATCTCAATTGATCAAAATTCATACTCGTGCTTAGCTAGTCCCTAGGAATGCGACTGGCCTCACACTTTCATCGCAAGCGATTAATAAACATAGCAAGTACCATAATAGGGATAAAGTGCAGCGAGGTACATGATACACAATAGGGTCCGAGGTCCCAACATACAACACATAAATATAGCAGCGAAAGTCTCAGACAGAGCTCATAAGCAAAAGATAAAACCGGTGGTGCCACAACCCCACTAGGGCAAACCAACCGGGCAAGAGCCAAGCTGCAAGAGATCACTCATCACCCTCGCCGCCCTCGGCAGAGCAATGACCACACAAGAAGCATAACTCATAACCGGTATCCTCACCTGAAACAGCGCGCGCGGTTAAGTACAAGATTGTACTCGCAAGTCTTACCCAAAATTATATACACATAAGGGAGAGAGAAGTATGCAAGCTTTCTAGCCTATAGTGGTCTCTAGGTCCAACATTTGCATAAAGCTAATTTTATTGAGCAATTAATGAGTAAAATAAGCAAGGACGAGCAAATCTAGCATCATTTTAATTTATGGACAGCAAGTATATAATTTCTGAAATGTATAAGCAAAAGAGCCCAAACGGCGCCCTCATCATCAACCATGGACTACCAAAGTCCCATACCAACATGGCACAACATGCCAACCCCACCATCAAACAAAAATCCCATCCATAATAATCCACATTTGATGCTAACATAACTGACTAACACATCAAGCATTGTCCATAACCAAGGACGCGGCTATTCGAATAGATTATACTCTGATCAGAGGTGTACAACTGGACCCACACGAAATGAACAAGCATCAAATGCTACACACCCCGTTGAGTGCAGTACACAAGTGATTCAAGCTCATTACATGCCCTTTCTTAGCCCCACCCCAACCACCTATACCACGCTGGGGTTCCCGACGACTCAGTCACGTGCGTGCGTGATGTGACCAAGGCGGGCGCGCCACGCGGGAGGCACCCCTGGCCAAACCTAGGCACCCGAGGCCCTCCAAAGGCTACCTGCCTCACGACTCTCCAACGTGGTATAAATGATCACAGTAGAACTAGTAAG
The DNA here is from genome assembly GCA_003991445.1 of Oryza meyeriana var. granulata. Classification (NCBI taxonomy): domain Eukaryota; kingdom Viridiplantae; phylum Streptophyta; class Magnoliopsida; order Poales; family Poaceae; genus Oryza; species Oryza meyeriana. The sequence goes on along the minus strand of RYFJ01001755.1, from coordinate 20,214 downwards.
AACAAGCCGGTCCCAAATAAGGCATGTGGTAAGTACGTAGGGTGCTTGATTAGATGTCAAAAAGTTCGGTCCTTAACGACCTAGACGGGGCTACTTGCATCAGGGGAAACCAACCTCCCATCATCGCCCTATCACCCGTCCAAGTCCAACATATTTCATCAACCATTATTTAGTGTAAGTGCTCAAGTTTTATGCCCAATAATGTAATTGTCTATATACACAATTAATAGCACTGTCCATCCCTATAGTTCTATTAGCACTAAGCATGGCTAAGCATTAATGAATAAGACATCCCAAGTAATCCCAACCAGTGGTAATAGGGTATAAGGACAGCAATATCACAAGAACTGAATGCATAAATAGGTTCTACCCATACACCACAAACCGACAATATTAATATCTAGGCAATGCATGCATATATATACGTATAGATTGCAACCAAATCATTTTTAGAGAAAGCATAGGTCCTATATGCTTAGGTGCTTGCCTTGCTGCTGAGGGTAGTCACTATCCTCCTCTGAATATGGCTCGTTACTCTCCGGAATCTCCGAATCTATCGAAAAGAAGCAATATGCGAATAAGAGCCAAATAAACATGCACCTGCAAAATGATCAATAAATTATGAAAAATTACAGTGGGTAGATCATATTTTAACTTGAATTTAGGTGAAAGAATCACCAGATTATCACTTATGGTTTGGGAGATATGAAAATGACAAGCTCTCAGGTGCTGAAAATGGCAGTTCTGCAAATAATAAGTCTACTTAGAGCATTACAAGCAACTTGCAACTCAACCAAGATTTTTACAAGTATGATTATTTTTAGTGGGAAGTACATCATTCACAGGTCTATGAGAAATTATTTCACAGCTATATGTGTTGCCATTATTTATATAGGGTTTTCAAGTTAAAAACATAGGAATGCTAAATAAACTCCCTAAACATGATTTAAGAGGTATTTTTGTCAAAAACAACACCACAACAGCAAAGAGTACTAAAATATAAGCTCACAAAATGGTTTCACATTTTAGCTTTTAAACAATTTTCTTACGAATTTATTAAGAGCTAGACCACGCAAGGGATACATATAGCTATTTATATTTTTACTGGGAAAATCAGTACAAAATTGGTCATTTTTATTTTACAACATTGAAGAGCTCTGTTTTATGAATCTATAGGAATTTGGTTCACTGAATTCGGAGTTTATATGGATTAGTTACTGATTTTTAAAGTTCATACTCTTTCAGCTCAAAAGCTATCTCAGAAATCGATTTCTATTTTCACTCCCCTTTTCTCCAACTTCCAGGACTTCGCTCACATGGCAGCAACCTGGACGTAGGGTCGTGCGATGCTAAGGCCTCGGGCTGATGGCAAGAGACGGAGCAAGGCCTCGGGCTGATGTCAAGAGACGTTGCCTAGGGCTGCTTCAACCGAAATCAAAAGAGATGGAACTCGGGTGAGTTGCAGCCACCTTCTAGCTGCAGCAATGGAGTGGACAACCTATAGAACGTTGCTATAGATGTTCAACATGGAGGGAATTCAAAGAGGCACCATGGATGAAAAAGGAAGCTCACCAAAAGGAGGAAAACAAAATACTGCTGCTGCTGCCCTGCAGGCTGAAACCACCACTCTCTTATTCCATCTCGATCTCTCTCAACTCTCCATGCATGTGCAAGATGTTGGGATGGATGGAAAGCTTGGATGATGGGGATTGTTGTGGTCTAACATGCAGGGATTGATCTTGGGCTATTGGATGGGATTTGGGGAGGAGAAGTGAGATGAGAGCTCAGCTTGAGGAAGAAAAGAAAGAACAAGCAGTGAAGATGAAAGGGTAGGAAGAAGAAGGGGTTTTCTCTGCCCCCCCCCCCCCCCCCCCTTAAGTCCTGAGGTGGGAGCATGCCCATGGGTGTGTTGTGGGGCTAAGGAGGCACCCAAGGTCAGTGACAAATGGGCCCAAGTCGTGGTTGTCTATGAGGGTGAGACAGGTGGGTGAAAAACTGAGTATAGATTCATTCTTGCAATTTCCAGGATTTATTTTTCTCTCCCTCTCTTGGTAAATTCAATTTGACTAGGCAACACTTGTTCAACAATTCAGGAATTTGGTGTGGTGATAGGTGTTGGTTTATAGGTTCCATTTTTCAAGGTTTCACACATAAATTCCAAGTATTTTAAATCTGGTGAAAAGATGAAATTTGTTAGACTGAAAGTTGGTTTTAATTTTTAGGAGGCCAAAACAGAGAGTAAAAATTCCACAAAATTTATATTTAGTGATGACAAATAAACTAATATTTTAATAAAACATTAAACATGTATACTTCTGTTCAAGCCATTGCTCCAATAGAAGTGGTTCCAATTTTGCCGATTAGAGTTAATTTTGTTATCGCATATGATCAAATTGCAATATAGAAAATATGAAATCTAAAGGACAACAAATGCACTTCTAAATACCTGGTTATGAGCCTAGGGCTGTTACAGCCATGACCGGCTGCGCTCCATGTTGGCCACCTCGTTGTCCGACTTCCGTTTACGGCTGCCGGACTTGTTTTGAGACGGCTCGTTGTCGGCTTTCGCCTTCTGTTCTTTCTGTCGGGGCTCCTTCTTCTCGTCGAGGGCCTCGGCGACCGCTTCGGCCGAGTCGGCGTATTTATTGGCCATGTCGAAGAGCGCCCGGACTGTGGATGGTGGCTTCCGAGTGAATTTTGCAATAAGCGGAGCGTCTTTTACCCCTTTGCGGAAGGTGGCGATGACGGCTTCGTCTTTGACAGTTGGGATTTGGTTGCGCTTCTCAGAAAACCTTTTGATGAATTCACGCAAAGACTCGTTTTTCTTCTGGTGCAGTTGATAAAGATCATGCTCCAAAGCGGGTCTGTCGTAGGTCCCCTGGAAATTAGCGATGAACCGCTCCCTGAGTTGTTCCCAAGAATCGATCGACCGCCTCGGGAGGCCTGTCAGCCATGTCCTCGCCGAGTCGGCTAGCGCGACTGGGAGGTAGTTAGCCATGACTCTGCTGCCAGCCCCAGCAGCTCGAACTGCCAGGGTGTAAACGGTAAGCCAAGACTCTGGGTTTGTCTTGCCGTCGTACTTTTCGATCCCGGTGGGCTTAAAGCCAGTCGGCCACAAGACGTCCTGTAGCTCTCGAGTGAAAGCTGGGATGCTTTCGTCTTCGTGAGGGCTCCGACTCCGATCTTGGCGATGTAGTCGCTTGTGGTGGATGCCGAAGCGCTCGTTTTCGTCTTCCAGTCGGCGGCGTTCATCTTCTTCGCGTTCTTCGCGTCGGGCGTTTATGGTGTGACGAAGGTCTCGGTGCAGCCAAACTCGGAGGTCCTGATTGGGTCGGCGATCGAACTGGCGACGCCGCCGGTTGTCATTATTGGTATTGCCGAGCGTTGTTTGCCAGGACTCTTCGTGTTGCCGACTGGAGCCGGCCGCCCAGCGTCGTGCTGATGCAGGTGAGCCTGCCGCCGGAGAACCCGACCGGTTGGTTGGTATAGCAGTGTCGCCCGACTGCTGTTGCTGCTGACAGGTAGCAGCTGTGATCATCGCCTTGATCTTGGCGATAGTCGGGGTGGCCTGGTGATCGGCCCCGAGCTGGAGTGTGTCTAGCAGAGTCGCTGTGGCCACAACGTTCTGTTGTGGCGTGACAAAGACGTCGTGGTCACCAATCTTGGTTTGGAGGATCTGTTGCTGAGCGACTCGCCCAGCCTGGCGCAGCTCGTTGTTGCGGGCTTCGCGGTTGGCCTCCTCTTGTTGTAATCGGCGCGCCTCCTCTTGTCGCTCCTCTTGTAGTCGGCGTCCCTCGGAAGGTGGTGTTGAAGCCATGAAGATCTCGCGGGAGAGGGGGAAGCTTGCCGAATTAAAGTCCGAGCTAGCGCTCGATCCGTTGTCCGACTTGGTGTCGGACTCCGAATAGTTTATCGGAGTGAGAACGACTCCGACCTCTCTAGATCCAATCTGAAACGGCGCTTGGCCGTGTCCAAACTGAATTGCTGGAGATCGGGTCTGCTGCGTGGGATAACGGTGCGCAGCGTCGCCGGAATTGTACGGGAAATTGACGACCTCTCCCCTTCTCGGCCCAACTCGGGCCGGCTCAAGGCCTAGCGCAAGCCGGACGCCGAAGGAGAGGGTTGTCCCGACGTTCGGCGATGTGAAGGACTGCCGCAGGAAGTCGCTGAAGGAGATGGCGGTGTCCTATGTGCCGACTGGCGCAACGTCGGCTGGTTCCCCAGCTGGCAAGATTGGATCTGCCTCAGCCAGGGTAAGATTGCCGAATTGATCGGCGATGAAGTCTAAGCTTCCGAAGGTAATTGCATCTCCGGGGAAGAACTTGTTGCTGTCGACTCCGTTGATTGAATCCATCGAATCTTCAGATGAGGAATTCGCCAGAGTCCCCTACCTGGCGCGCCAACTGTCGATGCTTTGCACCGGCAATAAAACTATGGGGCTACTCGGCGAGGGTGAATTCGGTGGACTGCAAAGTAACTCAAGAGAATTATACTGGTTCAGGCCCTCAAGATGAGGTAATACCCTACGTCCAGTTGAGGTGTTATTCCTCTGAGGTGTATGTAGATCGATGATCTGGTTGCTCTTGTTGTCCTTGCCCTGAGGGGCGCCCTGCCTCCCTTTATATACTAGGGGACAGGGGTACATGATAAGGATCCCAGTCGGATACGACCAAGGGATTTCCTTCTTAGAGATAGAATCCTATCCGACTAAGACTATGTTTCCTTATTATACAAGGTACAGCCTGTCGGGTGCTATCTTATCTCTAATTACATGGTCCGGCCCATCCTCTATCCGAGTGGCCCATGTACTGGTAATGAGGTACCCGGGGCCCATGGCCTCCACAGATATCATCAAATCAGCATAAAGGAGGAGGATTGCCTGAAGACTTCTTTTATCACACCATTCGGGGCATACTGCTACGTCACTATGCCGTTCGGGTTGAAAAACGTTGGTGCAACGTATCAACGTGCTATCCAGCGGTGTCTTCACACTCAACTCGGGCGCAATGTGGAGGCGTATGTCGATGATGTGGTAACCAAGACCAAAGTCGAGTAAGACCTCATCGCCGAGACACTTTTCAAACCCTTAGGAGATTCAAGATGAAGTTGAACCGTCTTTGGAGTACCTTCGGGAGAACTTGTCTCCAAGGGAGAACTTGTCGCCGTCGATTCTGGTTGCTAGATTCATCAAGCTTGTAGATGTGAAACTCGCCGGAGCCCCTACCTGGCGCACCAACTGTCGATGTTTTACACTGGCAATATAACTATAGGGCTACTCGGTAAGGGGAAACTCGATGGATTGTAGAGGAACGCAAAGAGATTTTATACTAGTTTAGGCCCTCGATGTGAGGTAATACCCTACGTCCAGTTGTGGTGTTATTCCTCTGAGGAGTTGTGTTGATCAATGATCTTCTATGTTGTTCTGCCCTCAAGGGGCGTCCTGCCTCCCTTTATATACTAGGGGGCAAGGGTACAAGATAGGAATCCCAGCCGGATACGGCCAAGGGATTTCCTTCTTAGAGATACATCTTACCCGGCTAAGATTGTATATTCCTTTTTGTACAAGGCAAAATCTACCGGGTGCTACTATATCTCTAACTACAAGACTGGGCCCATCCTCTATCCGAGTGGCCCATATGCTTGTGATGAGGTACCCGGGGCCCATGGCCTCCACACCAGAGAACAGATGGGAGTTCTTGTACCCACCAGCCCGCGTATGGTTGTAGTCGGTCGAATATTCTGGTCTTGATACCCTGTAAGACCATACCGTTGGCTCGTTCAATTTGCCCGTTGCTCCATGGGTATGCCACAGACGCGTAGCAGATCTTGATGCCGAAGTCATTACAGAAATCTTGAAACACGCCGCCCGTGAACTGAGTACCGTTGTCGGTGATGATGCGGTTGGCGACTCCGAATCGGTAGAGTATACTCATAATGAAAATTGCCCGTTGATACATTGCTCCAGTGTTTTTAAATCCGAACGACATGGTGATGTAGCAGTATGCTCCAAACGGCGTGATGAAAGATGTCTTCAGGCAGTCCTCCTCCTTCAAGCTGATTTGATGGTATCCCGAGTAGCAGTCGAGAAAGCTGAGAAGTTCGCACCCCGCAATTAAATCCACCACCTGATCTATTCTGGGTAGACCAAATGGATCTTTGGGGCATGCCTTGTTCAAGTCGGTGTAGTCGACGCACATGCGCCATTTACCGTTCTTCTTTCGGACCAGGACTGGGTTTGCCAGCCAATCCAGGTGGTAGACCTCTTTGATGAACCCGGCTACGAGGAGCTTGGTTATCTCCTCCCGAATAGAATCTTTGTGGTTCTGTGTGAAGCGCCAGAGCCATTGCTTGACTAGCTTGGCGTCTATCTTGACATTGAGGGCGTGCTCGATCACCTCCCTTGGTACCCCAGGCATGTTGGCAGGTTTCTAGGCAAAGATATCCTTGTTTGCCTGCAGGAAGGTGACGAGCATGTCTTCCTATTTAGGGTTGAGTCCGGTCCCAACTAGAGCAGTCTTGGAGGGGTCAAAAGGGTCCAGGGGGATCTTCTTCGTGTCAGAGTCCACTGAAATTCCCGACTTTGCTACTTTTGCGCGGGAACTTGGTCATCCTCGACTTCGATTGTGGTGGCTTGCCAAATACTATTGCGCCCGACTGCTGCTTCTTGAGATAGCCAACTCGCAGCTCTCTTTGTCGCAAGTGAAGGCTTGCTTGACATCGCTGCGAAGGGAGAGAACTCCGGCTAGCACAGGCATCTTGAGCACCATGTAGGTATAGTGCGGTATTGCCATGAATTTGGCTAGCGCCGGCTGTCCGAGTTCGGCCGTAGTTCTGAACGAGGGATTTTCATCTCATCCAGGGTCTTGGTGAAGAGAATGTTGAGCACGCTGCCTCCATCTATGAGAACCTTTTTCAACTTGATATTTAGACGACCATGTCCAGGACGAGTGGGTAGCGTCCCTGGTGTGAAACCCGATCTGGATGGTCTGCACGATCAAATGTGATGGGCATTTCTGACCAGCACAGATATTGTGGGGCGTCTGCTATAGAGACTGACTTGGTGTTGCATGCTGCCAGCTTCTGCTTCCTCTTGGACTCGTATGTAGACAGCCCTCCAAAGATATGGTTTAGCTCAGCCTGGGGATCTTGATAATCACTGGCTGCGCTCGGATCTGGCTTGTCTTTTTCCTTGTCGGTGCCAGATGTTGAAGCCTGCTCGGAGGCAAACTTCTTGAGCATGAAGCAGTCCTTGGCCACATGTTTTCCCTTGGGATGAAAGGGGCAAGGCCCGTTCATCACCTTCTAGTACTCGTTGTTCCTTGGGGGGTCACGACCAAGTCCGCTCCACGTTGGCCACCATGTTTTCCGACTTCCGCTTGCGGCTGTCGGATTTGTTCTGTGCTGGCTCGTTGTCAGCTTTTGCCTTTTGGTCCTTCTGCCGAGACTCTTTCTTTTCATCGAGGGCTTCAGCAACCGCCTCGGCCGAGTCGGCATACTTATTTGCCATATCGAAGAGAGCCCTGATAGAGGCTAGAGGTTTTCGAGTAAATTATGCGATGAATGGGGCGTCCTTGACTCCCTTGCGGAAGGCGGCGATGACAACCTCGTCATTGGGATCGTGTTGCGCTTCTCAAAAAACCTTTTGATGAACTCGCAAAGAGACTCGTTCTTCCTCTGGTGCAGCTGGTAGAGATCGTTCTCGGAAGACGGTCTTCCGTAAGTCCCCTGGAAATTGGCTAAGAAGCGTTCCTAGAGTTCCCCCAGGAGCCGATTGATTGTTTTGGGAGCCCTGATAGCCATGTCCTCGCCAAGTCGGCTAGGGCGACCGGGCGGTAGTTAGCCATGGCTTTATGGTCACCTCCGGCAGCTCGGATCGCTAGAGTGTATATAGTGAGCCAGGACTCGAGATTGGTCTTGCCGTCGTATTTTTTTATTCCCGTAGGCTTGAAGCCCGATGGCCAGTCGACCTCTTGTAGCTCCTGGGTGAAGGCGGGTACGCCTTCATCTGTGTGAGGGCTCTGGCACTGGTCACAGTGGTGGAACCGCTCATGGTAGAGATTGAAGCGCTCGTACTCGTCCTCTAGTCGGTGGCGCTCGTCGTCTTTGCGTTGGCGGCGTCGAGCATTGATGTCTTGGCGGAGATCGCGTTGCAAACAGACTCGGAGATCTTGGTTGAACCTGCGATCATTCTAGGAATGCCGCCGATGTTGTTGTTTGGGTTGCCAAGAGATGTTTGGCGTGACTCCACGTGCGGCTGAATTGAGCCGGCCGCTCAGCGTCGTGCTGATGCCAACGAGACCGCTGCTAGAGAACCCGACCGGTTGATCGGTATAAGTGTATCGCCCGACTGCTGGTGCTGCTAACATGCGGCAGCTGTAATCATGGCTTTGATCCTCACTATAGTCAGGGTGGTCTGGTGATCAGGCCTGAGCTGGAGTGTATCTAGCAGGGTTGCATCGGCTACGACGTTCTGTTAAGGTGTAACGAAGACGTCGTGGTCGCCGACTTGGGTTTGGAGGATTTGTTCCTGAGCGGTCCACCTAGCCCTGCGTAGCTTGTCATTGTGAGCCTCGCGTTCGGCCTCCTCCTGTTGTCGTAGTCGGCGGGCCTCCTCTTCTTGCTGCTCTTCTACTCGGCGCACCTCCAATGGAGGGGTCAAAGCCATGAAGATTTCTCGGGGCAGAAGGAAGCTTGCCAGACTGGTGTCCGAACTGGTGTTCGAACTGTTGTCCGACTTGGAGTCAGAATCTAAGTAGTTCATCGGGGTAATGATGACTCCGACCTCCCTAGATCCAATCTCGAAACGGCTCTGGGCCATGTCCAAACTGAACCGTAGAGGATCGGGTCTGCCGTGTGGGACGTAGATTGTAGATGTCCGCGGTGTTGCCAAATCTGTGTGGGAGATTAACGATCTCTTCCCTTCCTTGCCCGACCCGGGATGGCTCAAGGCCAAGTCTGAGTCGAACGCCGAAGGAGAGAGTTGTCCCGACACCCGGGCAGGTGGAAGATCGCCGTAGCAAGTCGACGAGGGTTGCTGCAACGTCGTGTGGGCCGACCAGTGCAGAGTCAGCTGATTCCCCGGCAGATCAGATCGAGTCCGAGTCGTCCAGGTTGAGTTTGCCGAGCTTGTCAGCGACGAAGTCGAGGCTTCCAAATGTGATCGTGTCTCCGGGGTAGAATTTGCTGCCATCGAATCCATTGAGCTTATTGAGGTTGATGTGGAGGCCATGGGCCCCAGGTACCTCATCATAGGCATATGGGCCACTCGGATAGAGGATGGGCAAAGTCTTGTAATTAGAGATATAGTAGCACCCGACAGACTTTGCCTTGTACGATAAGGAATATACAGCCCTAGTCGGGTAAATTGTATCTCTAAGAGGAGATCCCTTGGCTGTATCCGGCTGGGACTCCTACCTTGTACCCTGTCCCCCAGTATATAAGGGGAGGCAGGGCGCCCCCTGAGGGCAGAAGATCATAGATCGACACAAATCCTCAAAGGAATAACACTACAACTGGACGTAGGGTATTACATCACATCAAGGGCCTGAACCAGTATAAATCTCCCTATGTTCCTTTGCAATCCACCGAGTTTTCATCCACCAGGTAGCCCTATATTCATATTGCCGGTGTAAAACATCGATAGTTGGCGCGCCAGGTAGGGGCTCTAGCGAGATCTACATCAACAAGCTCGATGGATCCAACAACAGGAGTCGACGGTGACAAATTCTCCCCCGGAGACACAATTTCATTCGGAAGCCTCGACTTTGTCACCAACATATTCAGCAACCTCACCTTGGCTAACGCAGATCCAATCCAACCGGCCGAGGAACCAACCGACTTCGCGCCAGTCGGTCAACAAGACACCGAGTCACCATCATCGATCTGCTGCGGCAGTCTTCCACTTCGTCGAGCCTTGGGACAACTCTCTCCTTCGGCGTCCGACTCGCACTAGGCCTTGAGCAAGCTCAGGTTGGGCTAGGAAGGGGAGAGATCGTCAATCTCCCGCACAGGCTCGGCAATGCCACGGATCTACATCTTACGCGGTAGACCCAACCCCCCACAGTTCAGTTTGGACATGGCTTAGAGCCGCTCCAGATTGGATCTAGGGAGGTCGGAGTCGTCCTTACTCCGATCAACTACTTGGATTCCGACTCCAAGTAGGACAACGGTTCGAACACCAGTTCGGACACCAGTCTGGAGAGTTTCCTTCTGCCCCGCGAGATCTTCATGGCTTCAACCCCTCCACCAGAGGTACACTGACTACAAGAGGAGCAACAAGAGGAGGCACGCCGACTTTGGCAAAAGGAAGAGGCTGACCGAGAGGCTCGCAATGACGAGCTATGCAAGGCTGGGTGAACCGCTCAGCAACAAATCCTCCAGACTAGAGTTGGCGACCACGACATCTTCATCACACCACAACAGAACGTTGTGGCCGCTGCAACCCTGATGGATACACTCCAGCTCGGGCCTGATCACCAGGCCGCCTCAACTATCGCCAAGATTAAAGCCATGATCATAGCTGCCGCATGTCAGCAGCACCAGCAGTCGGGCGAAACACTTATACTGATCAATCGGTTGGGTTCTCCAGCGGCAATCTCGTCTGCATCAGCGCGACGCCGGGCGGTCGGCTCAAGTCAGCCGCACGAGGAGTCGCGGCAAACATCACTCGGCAACACCAACAACAACAACCGGCGGCGTCATCCGAATGATTGCCGGTTCAACCAAGACCTCCGAGTTCGTCTACAACGCGATCTCTGACAAGACATCAATGGCTGGTGTTATCAACGCGAAGAGGATGAGCATCGCTGACTAGAGGATGAGCACGAGCGCTTCGGCCTCCACCACGAGCGGTTCAACAGCTGCAATTGGAGCTGGAGCCCTCACGAAGATGAAGGCGTTCCAGCTTTCACCCACGAGCTACAGGACGTCGACTGGCCGTCGGGTTTCAAGCCTACGGGGATCGAGAAATACGACAGCAAAACCAACCCCGAATCCTGGCTCACCATATATACTCTAGCAATCCCAGCTATTGGAGGTGACCACAAAGCCATGGCTAACTACCTTCCGGTCTCCCTGGCCGACTCAGCGAGGACATGGCTAACAGGGCTCCCGAGGCAGTCGATAGGTTCCTGGGGAGAACTCAGGGCGTGGTTCATCGCTAACTTCCAGGGGACCTACGAGAGGCCGTCTTCCGAGCACGATTTATACCAACTGCACTAGAGGAAGAACGAGTCTCTGTGTGAATTTATCAAGAGGTTCTCCGAGAAGCACAACGAAATCCCAATGATCAAGGACAGGGTCATCATCGCCGCCTTCTGCAAGGGAGTAAAGGACGCCCCGTTCATCACGAAATTCACTCGGAAGCCTCTAGCCACTGTCAAGGCTCTCTTCGATATGGCAAACAAATACGCCGACTCGGCCGAGGCAGTCATAGAGGCCCTCGATAAGAAGAAAGAGTCCAAGCAAAAAGACCAAAAGGCAAAAGCTGACAACGAGCCATCACAGAACAAGTCCGGCAGCCGCAAGCGGAAGTTGGACAACGAGGTGGCCAACGTGGAGCGCACTCGGTCATGGCCCCCAAGGAACAACGAATACTAGAAGGTTATGAATAGGCCTTGCCCCTTCCATCCTAAGGGCAAGCACACTGCCAAGGATTGATTCATGCTCAAGAAGTTGCCTCCGAGCAGACTTCATCGTCTGGCGCCGACAAGGACAAAGACAAGCCAGACTCAGGCCCGGCCGACAATTTTCAAGATCCCCAGGCCGAGCTCAACCACATCTTCAGAGGGCCGTCCACGTACAAGTCCAAGTGGAAGCAGAAGCTAACAGCACACGACGTCAACACGGTCTCTACAACAGACGCCCCCCAATATTTGCATTGGTCAGAAACACCCATTACATTCGACTGCGCAGATCACCCCGATCGGGTCTCACACCCAGGACGCTACCTACTTGTCCTGGACCCGGTCGTCAAGAACATCAAGCTAAAGAAGGCCCTCATAGATGGAGGTAGCATGCTCAATATCCTCTTTGCCAAGACCCTAGATGAGATGAAAATCCCTCATTCAGAACTGCGGCCGAGTACTGCCCCCTTCCACGGGAGAATTCCTGGCCTGTCTTCAACACCCCTTGGGCAGATAACCTTGTCGATCACCTTCGGCACACGGGATAACTTCCGCACAGAAAACATCTGCTTCGAGGTCGCCGACTTCGAGACCGCGTACCACGCGATACTCGGACGACCGGCGCTCGCTAAATTCATGGCGATACCGTACTATACCTACATGGTGCTCAAAATGCCTAGGCCAGCAGGAGTCCTTTCCCTCCGCAGCAACATCAAGCAAGCCTTCACCTGTGACAAGGAGAGCTGCGAGTTGGCTCAATCACAAGAGGCGGCAGTTGGACGCAACAGCATTCGGCAAGCCGTCACAACCGAAGTCGAGGATGACCAAGTTCCGGCCAAAAAAGCAGCGAAGTCGGGAATTTCAGCGGATTCTGACACAAAGAAGATCCCCCTGGACCCTTCCGACTCCTCCAAGACTGCTCTAGTTGGGACCAGACTCGACCCCAAATAGGAAGACGTGCTCGTCACCTTCCTCCAAGCCAACAAGGATATCTTCGCGTGGAAACCGTCCGACATGCCGGGCGTACCAAGGGAGGTGATCGAGCACGCCCTCAACGTCAAGACAGACGCCAAGCCAGTCAAGCAACAGCTACGGCGCTTCACACAAGACCATAAAGATGCTATCCGGGAGGAGATAACCAAGCTTCTCACAGTCGGGTTCATCAAACAGGTCTATCACCCGGATTGGCTAGCAAACCCAGTCTTGCTCTAGAAGAAAAACGGTAAATGGCGCATGTGCGTCGACTACACCGATCTCAACAAGGCATGCCCCAAGGATCCATTTGGTCTACTAGAATAGATCAGGTGGTGGATTCAACCACAGGGTGCGAACTTCTCAGCTTTCTCGACTGTTACTCGGGATACAACCAAATCAGCCTCAAGGAGGAAGACTGCCTAAAGACGTCTTTTATCACGCCGTTTGGAGCGCACTGCTATATCACTATGCCATTCGGTTTGAAAAACGCTGGAGCAACATATCAACGGGCCATTCAGCGGTGTCTACATACTCAGATCGGGCGCAATGTGGAGGCCTACATCGACGATGTGGTGATCAAGACCAAGTCCAAAGAAGACCTCATCGCTGACCTGGAAGAAACCTTCCAAAATATTCGAAGATTCAATATGAAGTTGAACCCAAAAAAGTGCGCCTTCGGTGCTACTTGGCTTCATCATCTCACATCGCGGCATTGAGGCCAACCCGGAGAAAGTCAACGCAATCATGAACATGGCATCCCCAACTAGCCAGAAGGACGTCCAGAAGCTGACAGGCTGCATGGTGGCTCTCAACCGGTCTAGAAGCTGCTGTACGGCCTACTCATCACTGTCCGGAAGCTGGTGCACTATTTCCAAGCACATCAAGTCACGGTGGTCACATCGTATCCACTCGGGGATGTCCTGCATAATCACGAGGCCACCTGCCGAATTGCTAAATGGGCGCTCAAGTTGATGGCGTTTGACATCACCTTTCAGCCACGGACAGCTATCCAATCACAAGCTCTAGCCGACTTCATGGCCGAGTGGATAGAAGTTCAAATGCCTACATCAACAGCTAAGCTAGAGTACTAGACAATGTACTTCGATGGTTCTCTACGGATCGGCAGTGCCGGGGCCAGCGTCGTACTGATGTCCCCTACCGACAAAAACTCAAGTATGTTCTCCAGATCCTATGGAGGCCATGGGCCCCGGGTACCTCATTACTAGTACATGGGCCACTCGGATAGAGGATGGGCCAAACCATGTGATTAGAGATAAGATAGCACCCGGCAGGCTGTGCCTTGTATAATAAGGAAACATAGTCTTAGTCGAATAGGGCTCTATCTATAAGAAGGAAATCCCTTGGTCGTATCCGGCTAGGATCCTTATCATGTACCCCTGTTCCCTAGTATATAAAGGGAGGCAGGGCGCCCCTTAGGGCAAGAACAACAAGATCATCGATCATCAAACACCTCAGAGGAATAACACCTTAACTGGACGTAGGGTATTACCTCACATTGAGGGCCTGAACCAGTATAAATCTTCTGTGTTCCTCTGCAATCCACCGAATTCACCTTCGCAGAGTAGCCCCATAGTTTTATTGCCGGTGCAAAGCATCGACAGTTGGCGCGCCAGGTAGGGGCCCCGGCGAATCCTTCATCAGCAAATTTGATAGATTCAACCAACGGAGTCAACAGCCACAAGTTCTTCCCCGGAGATGCAATTACCTTTGGGAGCCTAGACTTTGTCGCTGATCAACTCGGCAATCTTACCTTGGCCGGAGCAGATCTAATCCAGCCGGCCGAGGAGCCAGCCGACGTAGCGCCAGTCGGCCCACTGGACACCGCCGTCTCCTTCTACGACTTCCTGCGGTAGTCCGTCACATCGCCAAGCATAGGGACAACTCTCTCCTTCGGCGTCCGACTTGCGCTAGGCCTCGAGCCAACCCGGGTTGGGCCGAGAAGGGGGGATCATCAATCTCCCACACGGACTCGGTGACGTTGCGGATTTACACTCCATGCAACAAACCCGATCTCCTATGATTCAGTTTGGACACGGCCAAGCGCCGTTTCAGATTGGATCTAGAGAGGTTGGGGTCGTTCTCACTACGATAAATTACTCGGAGTCCGACTCCAAGTCAGATAACGGTTTGAACGCCAGTTCGGACTCCAGTCTGGCAAGCTTTCTCCTCCCCCACGAGATCTTCACGGCTTCAACACCACCCTCCGAGGTGCGCCGACTACAAGACGAGCAGCAGGAGGAGGCGCGCCGACTGCAACAACAGGAGGAAGCTGATCGCGAGGCTCGCAACGACGGGCTGCGCAGAGCTGGGCGAGCAGCCCAGCAGCAGATTCTCCAAACTAAAGTCAGTGATCATGATGTCTTCGTCACGCTGCAACTTTGCTGGACACGCTCTAGCTCGGGCCTGACCATCAGGCCACCCCAACCATCGCCAAGATCAAGGTGATGATCACGGCTGCTGCTTGCCAACAACAGCAGTCGGGTGACACAGTAATACCGACTAACAGGTCGGGATCTCCAGCGGCGGGCTCGTCCACATCAGCTCGGCGTCGGGCGGCTGGCTCAAGTCGGCAACGCGAGGGGTCCAAGCAAACGACACTCGGCAATACTAATAACAACAACCGGCGCCGTCACCAGTATGATCGCCGGCCTATTCAAGACCTCCAAGAGCGCATACAACATGACCTTCATCATACTATCAGCACCCGGTGCCGCAAGTGACAAGAGGATGAACGCCGCTGACTAGAAGACGAAAACGAGCGCTTTGGCCTCCATCACGAGTGGTTTAACCGCCGTGGTCGAAGCCCGAGCCCCCACGAAGACGAAGGGATTCCAGCTTTCACTCGGGAGTTATAGAACGTCCACTGGCCGACTGGCTTCAAGCCCACGGGGATCGAAAAGTATGATGGCACGACAAATCCCGAGTCCTGGATCACCGTATATACCCTAGCAGTTCGAGCTGCTGGGGGCGACAACAAAGCCATGGCTAACTACCTCCCGGTCGCACTAGCCGACTCGGCGACATGGCTAACAGGCCTCCCAAAGCGGTCGATCGGTTCCTGGGGAGAACTCAGGGAGCGGTTCATCGCAAATTTTCAGGGGACCTACGAGAGGCCGTCTTCGGAGCACGATCTTTATCAGCTGCACCAGAAGAAGAACGAGTCTCTGCGCGACTTCATCAAGAGGTTTTCCGAGAAGCGCAACAAGATCCCAACAATCCGCGACAAGGTTGTCATCGCGAAGGGAGTAAAGGATGCCCCATTCATCGCGAAGTTCACTCAGAAACCACCGCCGTCTGTCCGGGCTCTGTTCGACATGGCCAACAAATACGCCGACTCGGCTAAAGCGGTCGCAGAGGCCCTCGACGAGAAGAAGGAGTCCCGACAGAAGGATCAAAAGGCGAAAACCGATAACGAGCCATCTCAAAGCAAGTCTGGCAGCCGCAAGCGGAAGTCGGACAACGAGGTGGCCAACATGGAGCGCAGTCGGTCGTGGCCCCAGCAGAATAACGACTACCAGAAAGTCATGAGCGGGCCATGCCCCTTCCACCCCAAGGGCAAGCACGCGGCCAAAGACTGCTACATGCTCAAGAAGTTTGCCTCCGAGCAGGCTTCATCATTTGGCGCCGACAAGGACAAAGACAAGCCAGACTCGGGTCCGGCTGATGATTTCCAAGATCCTCAAGCTGAGCTCAACCATATCTTCGGGGGGCCGCTCGCATACGAGTCCAAGCGCAAACAGAAGCTTTCAGCGCGCGACATCAACACGGTCTCTACAACGGACACCCCCCGGTACCTGCGCTGGTCAGAGATGGCCATCACCTTCAATCGCGCAGATCACCTAGATCGGGTTTCCCACCCGAGACGCTACCCACTCGTCCTGGACCCGGTCATCAGAAATATCAGGCCTAAAGAACCCTCATCGACGGAGGTAGCGCGCTCAATATCCTGTTCGCCAAGACTTTGGACGAGATGAAGATTCCTCATTCAGAACTACGGCCGAGCACTGCGCCCTTCCACGGGACAATTCCCGGCCTTTCATCAACTCCACTCGGGCAGATAACCTTGCCGGTAACCTTCGGCACGCGAGATAACTTCTGCACAGAAAATGTCTGCTTCGAGGTTGCCGACATCGAGACCGCGTACCACGCGATAATTGGACAATTGGCACTCGCCAAATTCATGGAGATACCGCACTATACATACATAGTGCTCAAGATGCCTGGGCCATTAGGAGTCCTCTCCCTCCGTAGCGACATCAAGCAAACCTTCACCTATGACAAGGAGAGCTGCGAACTGGCTCAATCACAAGAGGCGGCAGTCGGGCACGATAGCATTCGGCAGGCCGCCACAATAGAAGTCGAGCAGGATCAAGTTCCGGCGAAAAAAGCAACGAAGTCGGGAATTTCAGCAGACTCTGACATGAAGAAGACCCCCCTGGACCGTTCCGACCCCTCCAAGACTGCTCTAGTTGGGACCAGACTCGACCCCAAATAGGAAGACGCGCTCGTCACCTTCCTCCAAGCCAACAAGGATATCTTCGCGTGGAAACCGTCCGACATGCCGGGCATACCAAGGGAGGTGATCGAGCACGCCCTAAACGTGAAGACAAACACCAAGCCAGTCAAGCAACAGCTGCGGCGCTTCGCTCAAGACCGCAAAGATGCTATTCGTGAGGAAATTACCAAGCTCCTCGCAGCCGGGTTCATCAAGGAGCTCTATCACCCGGATTGGCTGGCAAACCCAGTTCTGGTCCGGAAGAAAAACGGTAAATGGCGCATGTGCGTCGACTACACCGATCTCAACAAGGCATGCCCAAAGGACCCATTTGTCTTCCCAGGATAGATCAGGTGGTTGAGACTCCACTAGGCCCGGGTGTGACCTACTCAGCTTTCTCGACTGCTACTCGGGATACCATCAATCAGCCTGAGGGAGGGAAGATTGCTTGAAGACATCTCTTTCATCACGCCGTTTGAGCATACTGCTATATCACAATGCCGTTCGGTCTGAAAACGCGGGCGCAATCCTATCAACAAGCTATTCAGCGGGTTGTCTGCACCACTCAGATCGGGCGCAACGTGGAAGCCTACGTCGACGACATGGTGATCAAGACCAAGTCCAAAGAAGACCTCATCACTGACTTGGAAGAAACCTTCCAAAATCTTCGAAGATTCAAGATGAAGTTGAACCCAAAAAAA
This sequence comes from Oryza meyeriana var. granulata, assembly GCA_003991445.1. Taxonomy (NCBI): domain Eukaryota; kingdom Viridiplantae; phylum Streptophyta; class Magnoliopsida; order Poales; family Poaceae; genus Oryza; species Oryza meyeriana. The sequence continues at coordinate 2,398 of RYFJ01001755.1, read as the reverse complement.
TGCGCCTTCGGTGTGCCATCCAGAAAGTTACTCGGCTTCATTGTTTCGCACCGCGGCATAGAGGCCAACCCGGAGAAAGTCAACGCCATCAGGAATATGGCACCCCCGACTAACCTCAAAGACGTCTAGAAGCTAACAGGCTGCATGGCGGCACTCAGCCGATTTATTTCCCGACTGGGCGAACGGGTCATGCCCTTCTTCAAGCTACTCAAAAAGGCAGACAATTTCCAATGGACTCCGGAAGCCCAACAAGCCTTCGAAGACTTCAACAATTTTCTTTTCCTCAACATCACCCCCTCGTTGGGTCACCTTTGCACCCAGGAACCGCTAATGCTATATCTGCCCAGCAACAACACAGGTATCAGCACGGTGTGCGCATGGCTCTGAGGATCCGAACAGCGTCATTTCAAAAAATACAACAGCCAGTCTACTTTTCAGCAAGAGTCTTGCACGACTCGAAGAGAGATATCCTGTCCTGCGGTCCAAAGCTCTAATAATGGCCTTACTCATCATAAGTCCGGAAGCTAGTGCAATTATTTTCAGCACACCAATGAGTTGATCGGACCCATGTTCACCCCGAAACCCATGTTGTGCCTGCTAGTCCCACATCATATTGCTAGACACACACATTGCAACAATTGGCATCATAATCCATTACATCACAGCGTTTCAGCTACAGCAGTCCAAACATTAAGTCGTACAGAGTCTAAACACGTTAGCGATTACATAGAGGTCCGACCAGCCAAAATAAAGAACACAAATTAAACAAAGCAGCTTCAACAAAAGAAACAAGATAATAAGGCACCAAAAAACCAGAACAAGTATGCCTCTGCCGCCATAGGCAACCAACCGCGTAAGCCCAGTAAGCACCGATTGTCGTACGTCTCCAAACCCGCCTGCATAGAAGTACCCGATTGCGGGCCTCCTCAACCATCTCGTAAAAAAAGTGCACGAACAAGACAGGTTAGAGTACAATATGTACTCCGCAGCACTTATAGTGTTTGCAATGGTAATCATAATATGTGAAGATAAACAAGGAATGGTCAGTCCTGCAGTTTGCATAAATCATATATTAATAGTGAAAACATGCAGGTTTTGCAACAAAATTTTTGTAAAACAAGCTTAGCCACAGCAAACAAGCTATATGAAGCCAACCCCCCAAGTGTTATCCAACCATATGGCTCACACTGCCACATGCCAGCCAACAGTGCAACACGCTGCACAGACATCATCCAGCGAACTTCCCCTTCACACCAAGAGCCTTTTCCCAAACACTTCCCAAAAATTAAAACTTTACTACGGTGGAGAATTCCCAAGTCTCCATAACCGATGACACGGCTATTCGAATGTTTTAAAAAAAACTCGAGATGTAATACCAACTGGTACCCACGATGACAAAGGACAATATAATTGACTACACAGGAGGCTCAACACCATCAATACAAAGCCTTAGTCTATCGTCTGACCTAGCACATATCCACGCTTATGATCCACCCTAGGGAGTTGGAGGCTCACCAAAATCCTCAAGGGCATCATACGATGTGCCTGCCGTCACACCCTTGAAAACAATATTCAAGGTACCCTCGCAGGCTATGGAAAAAACCCATAACCCACACTTATCCCAATGTCAACAATAATGAGCCTACAAACTCTACCACCGCGCGGTCTATCGCTACGGTATCAACAATATACTAACGTAGGAACTCCCCATAAGAGCCACATAGTGGTTTGGCACTGTGCTCTTGGTTTCTAGCCTACACCAGAGAATCGATCCTTAAGTGACCCGGCGCAGACAACCACTAATCGTACCACAAACAAGGCACCGAACACTCTACAAATCCACTCGCCCAAACGTCCCAAAAAAGCAATTGTTTTCAGTTTTTTTTTGTTTTCCACCAAGAGCCACAGGGGAAAAAAATACCACTGTTCCATTTTCAATATTTCGGACAAATGCCTTCTTTTACCCAACATCCCAAAATCAAGTAACAAGTAAGCATCTGATAAAAGCAAACATAAAGCATACCTCATGACATCTTCCCAATTCACATGAACCAAATTTCAAGTGGCAAATAACGTGACAAGAATTCATGATACTCAAGTAACAAGACAGGCGATATGCAACAAGAGGTTAGACTACCCACAGAATATCTCTCCGAACATTTTAGTAAAAGCATCGCATTTCATTAATCTGTTTGCAATCAATATAGTTTGTAAGTTTAAAATATGAGGGCAAAGTGATCAAGGGGTCTTGCCTTGTTTCCTGATTCTTGGAACTCTTCTGAGCCTTCCACAACCGTGGGTCAACAACGTCGTGTTCTACGAGAAATTACCAAGACGAATGCAATTGAAAACAACGCGCAAAATATTGTAACAGAACAGGAAGTACAAATATTATTGC
>RYFJ01000189.1:0-56322 GCA_003991445.1 Oryza meyeriana var. granulata | reverse complement strand
GTTCCGGACTGTGGTGCTGTGAGATGCAGCAGGTAACTGGTTCCAGGCCCGTTAAAACTATTTTCGTAAAAACCTAATTTCAAAAAACTTGATTCTTTGTGTGTGCTTAAGGACTAAGTGCGTCGTAATCTCAGATCCAAGCTCCCTTTGAACTACTAAATCTCGATCAAACTCTTTCCGTTCGAGATCGAATTTGCAGTTCGATTGTCTCCTCTAAACCCGGAAAAATTAAAATCTAACCCTTCGAATTCTTCAGAAGCCTTTATTCACTCTCCAAAAATACCGGTTCGAATTTTGCATTTCGAAGCCTCCGATAAAACTCTACTTCGAAATAAATCCTTGGCTTTCAGTGAAATCTCTTCATTTTGTTCTCAAAAATTCGATTTTCATCGAGAACTCCCTTCCCGCGAAACTTGCCAAATTTATATGTTTCAAAGTCTCAATCCAGAATTAATTCAGTTTCAATTCTCGGTCCAATTCTACTCATATCTATTCCATTGACCAAAATTCCAAAGTATCCTGAGAATATCAAGTTCCAGTATTATCCAATCAGTCCTTTGGAAATCTCTCTTTTTTTTCAAATATATCCAAACCAGACAAAAACTCAAAAAGTGCTTCAGAAATTTGGATTTAATCCATTAGAAGTCCAATATTCTTTTAAAATCCTTTTTGAGATCCTCCAAATATCTCTAAACTCTCTGGAAAATATAAAGTCTGTGTTTTGGGCAGCTTCTCTATCCTCTGGCCTGAACAGCTGGCCTGTCTTGTCGCGGAGCGAAGCGGGACCCCAGAGGCCGCCAGCGAGCGCCTCAGGTGCCGCGCCTCTCGGCTCGCCGCGCGGCGCCCTGAGCACGTGCACTCCCCGGCCTCGACCCGCGCACGCGGCGGTGCCTCTTTCCGGACGTCGACCACAAGCGAGCATCGGAGGCGCGCCGCCGGCAGCCTGTGCACGTGCCCTCCAGCCCGCCCGTGCCTCCAACCGTGCCCTCAGTCGTGCCCACTCGACATGTGGACCGACGTCGGACCGTCCTCTACATCGCGCCTCTCCTTCTATCTCTTCTCTCGAATCCCTCGCGCGTTCGAGCCGGCCGTCTCCACGCAGGCGCCGGTCAGTCGCTCGTCTGCTCGCTCCTGGCCGCCGACACAGACGACGGACGGATGAGATGGCTTTTCGTGCATGTCAGCCCAGTGGGCAGCTCTCGTCGTCACTCAGCCGCCGTCATCTCTCCTCTTGGAAATCTCCGAACCGCTCCTGTGCTCCTCTGTGCGGCTTATCACTGGTCGGCCTTTTCAAAAAACGGACATATCATACATTTCACGCGCCGCCGTCAGCGCGAAACACGCGTCCGCGTAGCAGTCGCGGCTTGCGTCAAAAGGTTGATCGCCTTTTTTGTTTCTCACCGCGGGTCACTCATTGCATCATGCGCGACAGGCACACTGCCATCTTTTTCCCGCTCCATTTTTCTCAGCCGGTGAAGACGCAGGCCACAGCGCTGCGCCATTGATGCGCTCGAATCGAGCTAAGCTTATCCCTTCGCTCTCGCGCTCCATGTCCGCTAGCGCCGAGTTCTTCTATAGGGAAGGGGAGCGCCTCTCTCCATTCGTTCGGACACCAAGCAACAAGCAACCGAGCCGAGCTCCTCTATTTTCTCTCGCCACCATTAGAGTTCTCTGTATCCCCTCCAATTTAGTCCATCCGACACGAATCATCAACGCCACCCACGAGTTTTTCTCGTTCCTCAACGACCCTAGCCGTACCCTCCATTCACCGATGCGCGCGCCGTGGGGGAAAGCCCAAATAGGCGCCGCCCCCGCCATTGCGTGCTGCGGAACTCCGGCCAGAATAGGAACAATGCCTCTCTTTTCTCTTCCTCTCGTCTCTCGCAACCAAACCGAAGAACCAGGCTCCGCCGCTCTTCGGTCACGCGACGCGCCCCTTCCGCGCTCTGTCTGTCGTCGCCGCCGAAAGCCGTTGACACGACCACTACTAATCCGAACGTCTAATCTCCTTTGCGCACTCCCTCGTTCATTCCTAGTTCCCGTCATTTCCTTCCCTCGCGCCAATCCGCCGGAGCCGGCCGCCGACCATCGTGATCTTCTCTGCCGGTTCTTCCCATCTGGCCTCCCTCCTCTCTCTGTGTCTGACATGTGGGGCCATCATGTATCATCCCTCTCTATGTGCAATGACAAGTGGGCACACCCTCAGTTTCCCTCTTCTATAACAAATCAAAGCCACCTGTCGCCTATTTCCAAAATAATCTTTTCCAAAATTCAAATAATTTTTTTAATTCAGAAAATCCTAAGAATCCAAAATTCATATATTCTTAACCGTAGCTCCATTGATCGTTCAAGTCTCTAACTTTCTAAAAATAAGATCTACTTAATGGCACTATTATTAGTTCATAATAGTATATCTATTTCTAGGGTTTTGTATGTGTGTTTTCTCTCGTTTTGGGCGCGTAGTCGACGCTTTGGAAATTCGTCGGACGTCGGATTTTTTCGTGAAAGCTTGAAGACAGAAGTTTGAGGCAAGTCCAACTCACCTTGACTCATATTGCTCTAAAATTAAAAATGTATTGTTTGCAAAATTGCTTGCTAAGTGTGCACGTATAATTGATTGGCTCGGTTTGCGTGTCGAACCGACGGAAGCAATATATCCTGCCCGGTAGTTGCATAAATGTAGGGACTTTGATTTATCCTATTCCTTGTCGTCTTGTGGTTACCTCGGTTATGTGCTCTCTGAGCATGGATTCTCGATGGTTTTCCATCAGAAACTAATTGTTTGTCGATTTGGGAAAATTTGGGTTTTCAAAAGTGGTTTTTAAAAACCCGCATGCGATGTCGCGAGATTTGGCGAACAAAATTTTTTTTGCGAAAGACTCTGCGGTGCAAAGTGATCGCTTTGTGGACTTCGTATTCATATAAGGACCGTCTTGAGGAATTGCACTGAGCATGTCAACAGTGCGACACACGGGTGGTAAATGGACACCCTGGTGAGTATCATTGTTCCAGGATGGTTGGTTGCTAAATAAATGGTGGGACGGCTGGGTGGCAAGAGGGCGATTACCCTGTCCCTGAGTACAGGAAAATGAGTTCTGGTACTTGGTTGAGTGTGGAGCCTTTATAGGGCAGCGTGCTATCTGGGAGGCTTTGGAAAGGCTTTGTCGGAACCTCCACTGATCAGTGTGGGAGTAAGCTCGCGTCGTGTGGGTAAGGAGCGTACATTTGCAAAGATCAATGAACTGGTTCGAACACGGCGTGCCACGGTTACGGGCAATTGAGGTGATTCTCTAGCGTAGATTTGTTTTGCAAGTGTTTGGAAAGAGATTTGTGGATGGAATGTACAGAATTGGCCTTTGTTGGCTGATGGATGACTGAGTGGTTGAAAACGGGGCTGTGTGACCCGGGATGTCGAGGACAATAGTTAGGCTCCGAGTGGAAGCAGTTTGAGTTGAGATTAAGGATGGTTTGGAGAGTTCGATATGAGTTATGAGATGAGATGAAATGAAATGTCCGGATGGGACTAAAGTGAAAGATGAGATTACGTCTAGTGAGACGAATTGAAAAATAAAGTAATAGATGATTGATACGTGGAAGGCTTGCTTGTAGGCAGATCCACTGAGCCGCTGTCGTGATCCGACAAGCGGTATAAAAATACTTTGAGATCAATTAAAATTTGCTTCGTCGCTGAAGTTGTTGAAAAGCAATTCGGGACAGATCGAGGCGAGAGCTCTTCCAGTTCATTGGACAAATCAACTTAGGTTTTCGAAAGTGTTTTCAATTAAAATGGTTATGCTATAACCACCCGCTATTCTTTGATAGTCTGCAACTCACATTTCCTGTGACTTGCTGAGTTAGTAAGTATCTAACCATTCCTTTTCTCCCTCAGGAAGAGGTGAAGTTGAAGTGAAGATAGGGTTTCTTTCTAGTCCCAACCGCTGCTTGTGGATTGGGTTCTCGCTGCGCTGTCGTTCGCTGCTGTGGTTCTGGTTTGCCGGTTGCTGTCAGGGTTGCCGAAGTCGCAACTTATAAAGGTATAGTATAATATATATATTCGTATAATTAAATAATTTGCTGTTGGTAAATTCAGTGACGGGTTACCAGCTTGGTTTCCTGGGACTGGTACGCATCGGCGGTTCCGTGGAGGTTTGGTTCACGCCATCTTCCACGGCGCTTGCCCTCTGGTATCGTGCAGGTGGTGCCAGGGCGGGAGGCGCTACAAGAGGTGGTATACAGAGCATAGGTTTGGTATAGGAAGAAAACCGTTCTCTCATAGGATGATTTGGACAATATATTTAAATATAAGACTATTTGCGAAAATTTTCTGCTCTCTCCTCAACTCTAAAATTTAAAAAAAAGATTTTTCTACTCCTTCACCCCTCAAAATCATAGAAGTTAGATATCCTTTCCCATTTCTCACTTGAGGACATGGAAATTTCGCCTGAAAACGTGGAGTATTCGCCGTACTCGAGACAGGACATGAAGATGAAGCAAGAAGAGTTTAACCTTAGAATCGTCGGAACTCGTTTAGGAGTTTCGCGAAGATTATGTGTGTGAGTGTGTATGTTTGGTAGTTCGTTCTTGCATGGTTGTGTTCCAGTTCTGGACTTGGACAAACCTCTTTTGGTCTTCTCGTTTGCGAAAAGAATTTTGTCGGGGGATATTTCTTTTTCTTTCTCTGTTTCTCTTTCCTAGTAAATTTCCTCTTACTTGACCTTTCTGGGTTAGAATGGCTGTCGTGCCCGGTCAGTCGTGTCCTAACGTTCGGATATAAGGATGACAGTTCAGCAGCCAACATAACTCCACGAGGATCAGAATATAGACAAGTAGGCGAGATAATGGACAATGAAAGACGCTATGAAACCGTAATCAGAATGCAGACACGAACCAACCTGAGTTTCCCACTCACACGACTTCACATGAAACCTCCCACAACTCCTGGTGATGCAAACTCAGATCCTAAAGGAAGCCCAAACAACTAGCCGGATTACAAACAAGGGCAAGTGAACTCAAATCAGCAAAACAATGGAAGATCAAGTTGATAGACATTCTTCTAAGATCAAGACCCTGAGTTCCTCCCACACAGTCGAGCCAGTCGAAGCCGATGATGGCTTAAAGACGTGGAAAGGAAACTAAACCTGGTAACAATGCCCCAATAGAGAACAACCTCATACAGCGGCCATCTATTAAGGGACCCACGGGATGGTGGAAATTATGTGCTCACATGAATGCGCGACCATCGAATGGAAGGAATTCGCGGGAAGCTTTTCGAGCATCGACGTTCTGAAGAGTATAATGACATGAAGGACGAATTTAACAAACCCAAGCAGGGCATAGCAGTATTAATGAATACCCTGAGTCACTTCCATAAGTTGGCTCGATATCCTGAAGAAGTAGATACAGCAAAAGAAGATACGGAAGTTTCTGAAGGAATGAAACGTGGGATGTAGAACTTCAACTCGTGGCACATGAGTTTCCAAATTTCAGCAATGAAACAGGCTCTATTGGTAGAAGAAGTGCAGAGAAATAGTGGACATAAAGGAAACGAAGACTCACAGTCTTGGTTTCAACAAAAAGGATGGAATCTTCGAAAAGCACAACATCCAGACAGTTTTAATAGAGGCCCAACCAGTATGCCCTTTTAACTGGATTGTCCTCGCCCACATGCTTACTCAAGACCCAGCAATGTCAGGTGTCAGCAAATGTAATAGTGAGGAAGTAATCACGACACCAGCCGTACACAGAAGCTTGGCGAAGTCGAGTGTTTCGTGCCATCTAGATGGACACTTACTCTCGACAATGCTCAAGGCCAAGGCGATACCCGACCGGTGCAGTAATATAGGAAGTAAAGAGTTCCAGATAGTCCAAAGGGTCAATCCACAGATAGTGGATCAGTGTCAAAACTTCGCCTGTTTTTCAGAGATCTCGCTCAACGTTAATGCAGAAGAGGTACAAGACGCCTTAACCTTCGAGACCATAGACGAAGAACAGAAGATAGGTTCACGAGCAGATGAACCTACACAAGATCTGGAAGATTAAAGCGTCAAGATCAACATACTCGCCGGATGTCATGAAGCTTTCGCAAGACGGTGAAGGATTGAAAGTTCGGATAAAGTGTATATAACAACAAAGACAGTAAGCATAGGGTGCGTAGTTTTCCCGTAGACGTGTGGTTCCCATTATCTCGAATTCGGGGGAGAGATTCTTTTTAAGGGGGGTAGGTTTGTAAGCCCTGGTTTCCAGCCGTTAAAAACTATTTTTCGTAAAAACCAATTTCAAAAACTTGGATTCTTTGTGTGTGTTAAAGGACTTAGTGCCGTAATTTCTAGATCAAGTCTCTTTGAAACTCTAAAAATCTCGATCCAAATCTTTCCGATTCCGAGACTCGAATTTTGCAGTTCGATTGTCTCCTCTCAAAACCCTAGGAAAAATTCAAAATTAAACCCCTTCGAATTCTTAGAAGTTTATTCTCTCTCCCAAAAAAATCCGGTCGATTTTGCAATTCGAAGCCCTCCGATAAACTCTTCGAAAATCATCCTTGCAGCCTTTCAGTGTTGAATCTTTCATTTTGTTCCTCTCAAAATTCAGATTTTATCGCGAAGCTCCTTCCCGCAACTTGCAAATTTAATATTTCAAAGTCTCAAATCCAAATTAATTCAAGTTCAATATTCCAAGGTACTCCAATTCTATTCCATTACAAATTCCAAGTATCCTGAGAATCAAGTTTCCAAGTATATTCAATAATCCGTCTTTGGAATCTCTTCTTTCTTTTTCAAATATATCAAACCAGACAAAACCTCAAAGTGCTCTCCAGAAAATTTCGGATTTATATTAGAAGTTCAATATTTTTAAATCCCTTTTTTGAGATCCTCATATCCTCTAAAACATCCATTCTGGAAAATATAAAGTCCATCTGGTGTCTTTGGCTCTCTCTCTTCCTGGCTGGACCAGCTTGGCCTTGTCGTGCAGCCGAAGCGGGACCACAGCCAGGCCGCAGCACCGGCCATCTGCTGCCGCGCCTCTCTCGCGCCGGGCCGCCGCGCCTGCAGTGCACTCCCGGCTCGGCACCCGCGCCACGCGCGCGGTGCCTCTTTCGGAGCCGTTGACCACAGGAGCAGAGGCCGCCGCGCCCTCGCGACAGCCGTGCCCGTGCCTCCAGCCCGTGCCCGGCCCTCAACCCGTGCCTCCAGTTCCGTGCCCACTTTCGACATGTGGACCGCAAGTCGGAACTCCTTAGCTCTGCGCCTCTTCCTCTTCTCTCTCTTCTCTCGAATCCTCTCGCCGTTCCCGAGCCGGCGTCTCCCCGCAGGGCCGCCGTCAGAACCGCTCGCTCTGCCTTCGCTCTTCGCCCGACACACGACGCACGGACGGATGAAGTGGCTTTTCCCGTGCAGTCGCCCCGGACTGTCTGTCCACCTCCAGCCGCGTCCTCTTCGCCTTCTGGATTCTCCGAAACCCGTGCCTGTGCTCTCTGTGCTGGCTTTATCACTGCGGTCGGCTTGTCAAAACCTGCGGCATATCATACGCCGCCCGGCTCAGGGCGGAACACGCTCCGCGTCGCCGCTGAGCGAGCTCGCGGTCAAAAGTTGCATGCCTCTTTTCTTTTCTCACCGCCGGTACTCAATGGCAATCATGGCGCGTACAGGCATGCATGCTTTCCCAGATCGGTGCATTTCTTCCTCAGCCGCGTGAATGAGCAGGCAACGCGGCTGATGCGCCGCCATTGATGCGCCTCGAATCGAGCTCAAGCATTATCCCTTCGGCCTCCGCCTCTGTCGCTAGGCCGAGTCTCTTCTATAAATAGAGCGCTCCCCTCTTCGGACACAAGCACAAGCAACCGAAGCGAGCTCCTCTATTTTCTCTCCGCACATTAGAGCTTTCTGTACCCCTCCAATTTAGTCACTCCCCGCACACCAATCATCAAGCGCCACCCCCACGAGTTTTCGTTCCTACGCCCTAGCCGTATCTCAATTCCACCCGAGCGCGCGTGGGAAAGCCCCAAATCAGGCGCCGAGCCCGCATAGCCCGTCTGCGGGAATCGCGGCGCACGAGGTTAGGAACCCAATGCCCTCTTTTCCTCTTCTCATCGTTCTCCGCAACCGGAAGACAGGCCTCCGGCGTTTTGGTCACGGCGACGAGTCTTGCCGCGCTCTGTTACTGTCGCGGAAGCAGTTTGAACACAACACTAATCCGAACAGTCTTCTCTTGCCGCATCCCTCGTTTCCATTCCCGTTGTCCGTTCCTTCCCCTCGTGGCAATACGCCGGGCAGCCCGGGGCACCGTCGATTCTCTCTTGCGGTCTCATCTGTACGTCATTCTGACCTCTCTCTCTTCCTGTGTCCCTGACATGTGGGGCATCATTGTATCACCTTCCTTCTTGTGCCAATGACAAGTGGGCACCCTCAGTTTCCCTCTCTCATGCATAATCAAGGCCACTTGTCTGCCCATTTTCAAAATAATTCTTTTTCCACCATTAGAAATTAAATAATTTTTTTAATTCCAGAAAAATCCCTAAGATTCAAAATTCATATTTCTAACGTAGGCTCCATTGACTCGGTTCAAGTTTCTAAACTTTTCTAAAATAAGAATTATTATGGCACTATTATTATTAAAAGTAGGTAATACTATTGCTAGGGTTGTATGTGTTTTTGTTATATATATATGAGAGTAGTCGACGCTTGGATAATTCGTCGGGACGTGGATTTTCGTGAAGCTGAAGAGAAGTTTTGAGGCAGTTCACCTTGACATATTGCTCCTAATATCTAAAAATGTATTGTTTTGCAAAACTTGATTGCTAGTGTGCACGATAATTGGATTGGCTCGGTTGTGCGTGTCGACGACGGACTGCCGGTAGTTTGCATAAATCTGTAGGATTTGATAATCCTTACATTCTTGTCGTCCACTTCGGGTACTCGGTTTATCGTGTTCTTGAGCATGGATTTCCGATGGTCTATCGAACACATTGTTTGTTGATTTGGGGAAATTTGGGTTTTTCAAAGTGGTTTTTAAAAACCGACATGGATGTCGGGGATTTGCGAAACAATTTATTATGCGAAGACTCTTGCGGTGAAGTTGATCGCCTGTGGGTGGTGTCGTATTCGCATATAAGGACCGGGGATTCCTTGAGGAATTGCACTAGCATGTCAATTTGTGACGAAACGGGTGGTATGGGACACCCTGGCTGAGTATCAGTGTTCCAGGATGGTTCGGTTTGCTAATAAATGTGGGACGGCTGGGTGCCAAGAGGGCGATATACCCGTCCTGAGTACAGGAAATGAGTTTCTGGTATTTGTTGAGTGTGAAGAGACCCTTTATAGGGCATCAGCGTGCTATCTGGGAAGGGCTTTGGAAAGGTTTTTGTCGCGAACTCCCACCCTGATCAGTGTGGGAGTAAGCTCGCGTCGTGTGGGGTAAGCGTACAGATTTTGCAAAGATCAATGACTGTTCGAAACCCGTGCCAGGTTACGGCAATGTGAGGTGATTCTCTGCGTAGATTTGTTTTGCAAGTGTTTGCGAAAGAGATTTGTGGTATGGGAATCGTTCCCGAATTGGCTTTGTGGCTGATGGATGACCCTGAGTGGTCTGAACGGGGGCTGTGTGACCGGGATGTCCGATGGACATCATAGTTAGGTCCGAGTGGAAGCAGTTTGAGTTTTGAGATTAAGGATGGCTTGGAGAGTCATCGATAATGAGTTATGAGATGAGATGAAATGATGTCGGATGGGACTAAAGTGAAGATGAGATTAGTCTAGTGAGGACGAAATTGAAAATAAGTATAGATGGTGATCCGTGGAAGGCTGCTTGTAGGCAGATCATGGGGCTGTGTGATCCGGCAAGCGGTATAAAAATACTTGAGAATATTAATTTGCTTCGTCGTTGAGTTGTTGAAAAGCAATTCGGCAGGATCGAGGCGAGAGCCTCTTCAGTTTGAGACAACTCACACTTAGGTGTTTTCGAAAGTGTTTTAAAATTAATGGTTTGATAATAACACCGCTATTCTTTGATAGCATGCACTAATTCTGTGACTTGCTGAGTAACGAGTAAGTCTTCTTCATTCCTTTTTTCATTCAGGCAGGATGCTTGAAGAGTGAAGTTGAAGGAGATTAGGGGGTTTTTTACTAGTCAAGCGCTGTTTGTGGATTGGGTCAATCTTCGCTGCGCTGTCGTTCGGATGCTGTGTTTGTTTGGCCGTTGCTGCTCAGGGCTTGCCGAAGTGAACTTATATTAGGGTATAGTATATATTATATTCGTATATTAGTTAATTGCTGTGGTACATCTCAGTTGACCGCGGGTTACAGCTTGGTTTCCTGGATGGTACCGTGGCATCGGTTCGTGGGAGTTTGGTTACGCCAATTTCACGGGCTTGCCCTCTGGTATCGCTGCAGGTGGTGCAGGGCGGGGAGGCGCTACAGAGGCTAAGCATGGTTTTATCTTGCGTCGTGGGTGGTGTAGGCAAGTTGGACCGTGTCCAGTAGGGTTGCGGCGGCAGAGTTCTTTGTTGTGGGTGACGAAGACGTTGTGGTCACCGGATTTTGTTTGGAGGGTTTGTTGCTTGAGCAGTTTGCGCTAGCCTGATAGGCCGTCATTGTGGGTGTGCAGGCGTCTTGCTTCTTTCCTCTGTTGTTCTAGGGCCCGCGTTTCGGCCAGGCTTCTCTCTCTTGTTGCTCGTGTAGTCGGGTGATTCTGAGTAGGAGTAGAGCCTTTGGATGCCATGAAGATTTCTCGTGGGGAGAAGCTTGCAAACTGTCGTTGACTTGGGGTCGGAATTCCGACTGAGAGTCGTAGTCGAGCTCTGGAGTGTGATGGGGTTGATTTTATAACTCCCAACTCCTAGATCGATCGTTCGAGCGGGCTCTGGGCCGTGTCGAGTCGTTCGGAACTCAGAGGATCGGGTTTGCGGTTGGATGTAGATTGTGATATCGCGGCGTCGCGAGTCGAATGGGAATTGACGATCTTTCCTTTTTGGCCCGATCTGCCGGCAAAACGAGTCCGAGTCGAACACCGAAAGAAAGAGTTGTCCCTGGACTTGGGCGTATGGGAGATCGCCGCAGCATCGTGTAGGCCGACTGGCATGGAGTCGGCTGGTTCCCCGGCAGATCGGATCGAGTCCGAGTCGGCTAAGGTGAGATTGCCGATCTGGTCGGCGACGAAGTCGAGGCTTCCGAATGAGATTGTATCTCCGGGAGAGAATTTGCCGCCGTCGACTCCGGTTGCTGGATCCATCGAGCTTGTAGATGTAGATCGCGCCGAGCCCCCTACCTGGCGCGCCAACTGTCGATGTTTTACACCGGCATAAATTATATGGGACTTAACTCGGCGGATGTAAACTTGAATGGATTGCAAAGGGAACCAAGGGATTTTATACTGGTTCAGGCCTCAATGTGAGGTAATACCCTACGTCCAGTTTGTATGTATTCCTTTGAGGATATACGGTGGTAGTTCTGATGAACTTGTGTGCACCTTTGAGCTTATGAGTGCTCTTCTGCCCTCATGGGGCGCCCTGTCTCCTCTTATATACTGGGGGACAGGGTTACAAGGTAGGAGTCCCCATCGGATTACGACTAAGAGATCTCCCCTTAGAGATATAACGCACCCCGACTAGGACTGTATATTCTTTCTATACAAGGCGAAGTCTGCCGAATCTAGCTATATCTTAATTACAAGGCTAGGACCCATCCTCTATCCGAGTGGCCCTATGCCTTGTCATGAGGTACCGGGGCCATGGCGATGCTACAAGTTGCTGATTTGTTTTTTCAGGGATATCGTTCGTCTACATGGTGTGCCCAATACAATTGTTTTAGATCGAGATACCAAGTTCTTGAGTCATTTTTGAATGACGTTGTGGAGGAAATTAGGGACGAAGTTACTATTATTTCTACAATTGCACCCCAAACCGATGGACAAACGGGAGGTGGTGAATCGTACTTTGGTCCACGATGTTGCGGGCTGTTTTGAAGAATAATCTGAAAATGTGGGAAGAATGTCTTCCACATGTGGAGTTCGCCTACAACCGTTCGTTGCACTTCACCACCAAGATGAGCCATTCCAGGTGGTATATGGCTTTAACTTCGTGCTCCAATTGATTTATTGCTTTACCATTTTCAGAAAGGTAAATTTTGATACTAAGACATGGGCTGAATTTGTGCTTAAGTTACATGAGACTACTAAGAAAAATATTGAGCGTATGAATGTAAAGTACAAATGCTGGTAGTCAAGTAGAAAGGAGCTTTTTTTTGAAACCGGTGATCTTGTTTGGTTACACTTAAAGAAGGATAGGTTTTCCTATTTGCGCAAGTCAAAATTAATGTTCGAGCTGCTGGGTCCTTTTAAAGTTCTTGCGAAGATAAATGATAATGCCATACAAGATTGATTTGCCTGCAGATTATGGTGTGAGTGATGTTTTCAATGTTTGCTTATTGAAGCCTTACTTGAGTGACGAAGATGACTTAAGTTGAGGACGATCCAATCAAGAGGAGGAGGATGATGAGGACATCATGTCTTTAGATACACATTTACAACCTCTTCATGATGAACAAGATGTGCAACCGATCCAAGGACCAATTACTCGTGCACGTGCTCGTCAACTTAATCGCTAGGTGAATGCGTTTCTAAGCTTACATGAGAATATTTCTACAAATGGCATGCTATTTAATTCTTCTGATGTTTTATTGTTTCTTAGGGAACCTAGAAGAAGACCATGGAGAATAGCTCAAGAAACCACATATTGAAGGGGAGACAACAAGTGCAAAAAAACTCCTATTCCCGAGACTGTTTCAGTTTCGGGCTGGGAGGTAGCGTCAATTTTCAACAAGCCATAACTTTTGATCAAAAGGAGTTAGGGCCTACAAGTACTTGTTGGAAAGCTTAATGAAGTCTACTTTCATGTCAAATTCCTCCTGAGCTATCCAGAATACGTCCAAATAAGAACATATATTTTCCAGTCCGAGTCTGTTTTTGGGCCTTGGGCACTTAATAATTGTGTCGTGGGCTAAACCCATGAGGAGTGCGCCTCCAGGGCAAACCTCACCGCTAGGAGTTCTAACTCATATATATTCCATAGCGCGCTGTTTTAAAGTCAAGGTTTTGCTTAGATTATTCTGTCTTGAATAGTTTCGCCGTTTATTTTCGGTTTGTGAGACCCAACTCGAGAGTATAATCATTCATCTGCAATTGAGTTGCAATCTTTCTTGTTCTTGCTTGTGTTCTTCGATTCGCATGCAGGGATTAGCTTTTCGTGGCGGAGGTCACCGGGCAGCGCATGGTTGATAACGAGAGGAGATGTGGTACTATGATTGCAGGTCTTGGTGATCAGAAGCCGGATCGTGAGTGTCGATTTCTGCCACCAAAATCGATAGTTTATCTTTACCTAACGGAAAGATCGGGCACCCCGTTGCCATCAAGTATACTTGTTAGCCAGAACTGCAGTCGGAGTAACAAAAGGATTGGTTAAGGTTATTATTAGAAGGAAGGCTTACTTGCGTAGTTGGCCTCTACTTTGGCTTTGGCCTTCTTCAGATCAGCTTTAGCCATTTCAACTTTCTTCAGCTCAAATTCCTGTTGTTTTTTCTCCTCTATCTGGGTCTTCAACTCGGCTTGGAGGGCTATACATCAGAATAGTCAAGAATCGAGATTATAGTCAGGATCAACCGGGCAGTTAGGAAACAACCAAAGCTGGAGAAATATCTTGGGATTTATTCGGGAGACAAATACAAGAGCGAATTTTGATCTTCTCGGCTAGAGCCCACTTTTCATCCTAAGATGGGTCAAGCTGCTCCCTTAGTCAAGTCTCTCTCCTGACTAGACCATTCCAGGTCGGCTGTTGGCGGCTAGAGCTGGCCAATCGTTGGAGATGGGGAGCGAGCTGGGTCAAGACCTTGTTCACTTTCTCTGAGCGGTCGACTATCTTCTGCTCAGAGCAAAAAGAGACAAAACAGAGTCAGAGGCAAGGAACAATACAAGGAAGACTGTCAGGAAACTCAATGTGGGCGAGAGTCATACCTGGATTCCCGGGATGCGGTGATTGCGGCACGAAGAAGAACTTCACGCTCTTTCCACTGCTCCTCATCATGCTTGTAGCTTTCGGATTCCTCAGGGGATACCCAATGGAATGTTCTCGGGAACTTGCGGGGAGGGGCTTCAAGTCTGGGGAGATCCACTTCAACTAAAGACAACGACAATATGGATGGCGACAAGGTCCTAGCTCCTGACTCGGCAGCTGCTGGGGCTTCAGGGACTCCCTCAGGGGCTGGAGCAATAGCTTCGTGTGGAGGCCATGGGTCCCGGGTACCTCATCACAAGCATATGGGCCACTCGGATAGAGGATGGGCCGAGACTTAAAATTAGAGATATAGTAGCACTCGGTAGACTTTGCCTTGTACAGAAAGGAATATACAGTCTAGGTCGGGTAAGATATATCTCTAAGAAGAAAATCCCTTGGCCGTATCCGGCTAGGACTCCTACCTTGTACCCCTATCCCCCAGTATATAAGGGGAGGCAGGGCGCCCCCTAAGGGCATGAGATCATTGATCAACACAAATCCTCAAAGGAATACCACCACAACTGGACGTAGGGCATTACCTCACATCGAGGGCCTGAACCAGTATAAAACCTCCTTGTGTTCCGTTGCAATCCACCAAGTTTCCCCTCGCCGAGTAACCCTATAATCATATTGCTGGTGTAAAACATCGACAGTTGGCACGCCAGGTAGGGGCTTCAACGAGATCTACACCAACAATCTCGATGGATCCCACATCAGGAGTCAACGGCGCCAAATTCTCCCTTAGAGGCACAATAACCTTCGGAAACCTCGATTTCATCGCCGATCAGATTGGCAACCTCACCTTGGCCGACGCAGATTCAATCCAACCGGCCGAGGAACCAGCCGACTCTGCGCCAGTCGGTCCACAAGACACTGCGCCAATTATCATCAATCCAATGCGGTAATCTTTAACTTCACCGAGCTTTGGGACAACTCTCTCCTTCGGTGTCCGACTCGCGCCAGGCCTTGAGCCAGCTCGGGTTGGGCTAAGAAGGGGAGAGATCGTCAATCTCCCACGTAGATTCGACGACGCCGTAGATCTACATCTTACGTGGCAGACCCGATCTCCTGCGATTCAGTTTAGACACGGCCAAGTGCCATTTCAGATTGGATCTAGGGAGGTCGGAGTCGTTCTTGCTCCAATGAACTACTCGGATTCAGACTCCAAGTGGGATAACGGTTCGAACACTAGTTCGGACTCCAGTCTGGCAAGTTTTCTTCTACCCCGCGAGATATTCATGACTTCAACACCACCACCGGAGGTGCGTCAACTACAAGAGGAGCAGCAGGAGGAGGCACGCCGACTACGACAACAGGAGAAAGCCGATCGTGAGGCTCGCAACGATGAGCTACTCAAGGCTGGGCGAACCGCTCAGCAACAGATCCTCTAGACAAAAGTCAGTGACCACGACGTCTTCGTCACGCCACAACAGAATGTCATGGCCGCCGCAACCCTGCTGGACACGCTCCAGCTCGGGCCTGATCACTAGGCCACCCCGACTATCGTCAAGATCAAGGCGATGATCACAGCTACCGCCTGTCAGCAGCAACAGTAGTCGGGCGACACAATTATATAGACCAACCGGTCGGGTTCTCCGGCAGCAGGCCCATCTACATCAGCACGACGTCGGGCGGCTGGCTCAAGCCGGCCACATGAGGAGTCACGCCAAACGTCACTCGGCGACACCAACAACAATAATCGGCGGTGTCACCAATATGATCAACGCCCGGCGTCGCCAACGTGAAGAAGAAGAGCACCGCCGACTGGAGGACGAGAACGAGCGTTTCGGCCTTCATCACGAGTGGTTTAACCGCCATGGTCGAAGCCGGAGCCCCCATGAAGATGAAGGCTTCCAGCTTTCACCCACGAGCTACAGGATGTCGATTGGCTGTCGGGCTTCAAGCCTACGGGGATAGAGAAATACGGCGGCAAAACCAACCCCGAGTCTTGGCTCACCTATACACCCTGGTAATACAAGCTGCCGGCGGTGACCACAAAGCCATAGCTAACTACCTCCCAGTCGCACTAGCCGACTTGGCGAGGACATAGCTAATAGGGCTCCCGAGGCGGTCGGTCGGTTCCTGGGGAGAACTCAGGGAGCGGTTCATCGCTAACTTTTAGGGAACCTATGAGAGGCCATCTTCTGAGCACGATCTATACCAACTACACCAGAAGAAGAACGAGTCTCTACGCGAATTTATTAAGAGATTCTCCGAGAAGCGCAACAAGATCCCAATGATCAGAGACGAGGCCGTCATCGCCACCTTCCGCAAGGGAGTAAAGGACGCCCTGTTCATCGCGAAGTTCACTCGGAAGCCACCATCCTCCGTCCGGGCTCTCTTTGACATGGCGAACAAATATGCCGACTCGGCTGAAGCAGTCGCCGAGGCCCTCGACGAGAAGGAGTCCCGTCAGAAGGATCAGAAGACAAAAGCCGACAACGAGCCATCATAGAACAAGTCCGGCAGCTGCAAGCGGAAGTTGGACAACGAGGTGGCCAACATGGAGCAAACTAAGTCGCGGCCCCAACGGAACAACGACTACCAGAAAGTCATGAATGGGCCTTGCCCCTTCCACCCCAAGGATAAGCACACGGCCAAAGACTGCTTCATGCTTAAGAAGTTTGCTTCCGAGCAGGCTTCATCATCTAGCTCCGACAAGGACAAAGACAAGCCAGATCAGGGTCCGGCTGATGACTTTGAAGATCCACAAGCCGAGCTCAACCACATCTTTGAAGGGCCGTACGCGTATGAGTCCAAGCGCAAGCAGAAGCTAACCGCACACAACGTCAACTCAATCCCTACAGTAGACGCCCCCCTAATACTTGCGCTGGTTAGAGACGTCCATCACGTTCAACCGCGCAGATCACCCAGATCGGGTTTCACACCCGGGACGCTATCCACTCGTCCTGGACCTGGTAGTGAAGAACATCAAGTTGAAGAAGGCTCCCATAGACGGAGGCAGCGCGCTCAATATTCTCTTCGCCAAAACCCTGGATGAGATGAAGATTCCTCGTTCAAATCTTCGGCCGAGTATGGCGCCCTTTCACGGGATAATTCCCAGCCTGTCTTCAACACCACTCGGGCAGATTACCTTGCCGGTAACCTTTGGCACGCGGGATAACTTCCGCATAGAAAACATCTGCTTCGAGGTCGCCGACTTCGAGACTGCATACCACGCGATACTCGGATGACCGGCGCTCGCCAAATTCATGGCGGTACCGCACTATACATACATGGTGCTCAAAATGCTAGGGCCAGCAGGAGTCCTCTCCCTCCGCAGCGATGTCAAGCAAGCCTTCACCTGCGACAAGGAGAGTTGCGAAGTGGCTCAATCACAAGAAGCAGTAGTCGGGCGCAACAGCATTCGGCAAGCCAGCACAACAGAAGTCGAGAAAGACCTAGTTCCGGCCAAAAAAGCAGCGAAGTCGGGAATTTCAGCGGACTCGGACACAAAGAAGATCCCTCGAGACCCTTCCGACCCCCCCAAGACTGCTCTAGTCAGAACCGGACTCGACCCCAAATAGGAAGACGGGCTCATCACCTTCCTCCAAGCCAACAAGGACACCTTCACGTGGAAACCGTCTGACATGCCGGGCGTACCAAGGGAGGTTATCGAGCACGCCCTCAACGTGAAGATAGACGCCACGCCAATCAAGCAACGGCTACGATGCTTCGCTCAAGACCGCAAAGATGCTATTCGGGAGGAGATAACCAAGCTTCTCGCAGCCGGGTTCATCAAAGAGGTCTATCACCCGGATTGGCTGACAAACCCAGTTCTGGTCCGGAAGAAAAACGGTAAATGGCGCATGTGCATCGACTACACCGATCTCAACAAGGCGTGCCCCAAGGACCCATTTGGTTTACCAAGAATAGACCAGGTGGTAGATTCAACTGCCGGGTGTGACCTTCTCAGTTTTCTCGACTGCTACTCGGGATACCACCAAATCAGCCTAAAGGAGGAGGACTGCCTAAAGACGTCTTTTATCACGCTGTTTGGAGCGTATTGTGTGGGAGCCATGGGCCCCGGGTACCTCACTACAAGCACATGAGCCACTCGGATAGAGGATGGGCCAGATCATGTAATTAGAGATAAGATAGCACCCAGCAGGCTGTGCCTTGTACAATAAGGAAACATAGCCTTAGTCGGATAGGATTCTATCTCTAATAAGGAAATCCCTTGGTCGTATCCGACTGGGATCCTTACCATGTACCCCTGTCCCCTAGTATATAAAGGGAGGCAGGGCGCCTCATGAGGGCACACCAGATTATTGATCACAAATCCACCTCAGAGGAATAACACCTCAACTGGACGTAGGGTATTACCTCACATTGAGGGCCTGAACCAGTATAATTCCCTCGTGTTCCTCTGCAATCCACCGAATTCCAGGTCGCCGAGTACCCCCATAGTATTATTGCCGGTGCAAAGCATCGACAGTTGGCGCGCCAGGTAGGGGACCGGCGAGTTCTTCATCAACAAATTCGATGGATCCCATCAACGGAGTCAAGGGCGACAAGCTCTCCAACGGAGACACCATCACCTTCGGGAGCCTTGATTTCGTCGCCGATCAACTCGGCAACCTTTCTTTGGCTGAGGCAGATCCGATCTTACCAGCCGAGGAGCAGCCGCGCGTTTGCGCCAGTCGGCCCCAGGGACGTCACCATCTCCTTCGACGATCTACTACGACAGTCCCTCACATCGCCGGACATCGGGACAACCTTCTCTCCTTCGGCGTCCGACTCGCGCTAGCTTGAGCCAGCGCGCGTGTTAGGCCAAAGAGGGGAGAGATCGTCAATCTCCCGTACGGATTCGGCGACGCTGTGCATCTACAACCGCGCAGCAGACCCGACCCCCAGCAATTCAATTTGGACACGGTCATGAACCGTTTCAGATTGGATCTAGAGAGGTCGGAGTCGTCCTAACCCCGATAAACTACTCGGAGTCCGACACTAAGTCGGATGGTGGTTCGAGCATCAACTCGGACTCCACTTGGCAGCTTCCTCCTCCCTCGCGAGATCTTCATGGCTTCAACGCCACCTTCCGAGGTGCGCCGACTGCAAGAGGAGCAGCATGAGGAGGCGCGCCGAATACAACAACAAGAGGAGGCCAACCGACAAGCTCGCAATGACGGGCTTCGACAAGCTGGGCGAGCCGCCAGCAGCAGATCCTCCAAACCAAAGTCGGCGACCACGATGTCTTCGTCACGCCACAACAGAACGTCGTGGCCCGCCGCAACTCTGCTGGACACGCTCCAGTTTGGGCCCGACCATCAGGCCACACCAACCATCGCCAAGATCAAGGCGATGATTACTGCTGCCGCCTGCCAGCAGGCAAGAACAGTCAGGCAACACTCACATACCGACCCTCGAACGGGCTCTCCGGCGGCGGAGTCATCTGCATCAGCACGACGAACGGGCAGCCGGCTCCACCCGGCAGCATGAAGAATCCCGCCAAACCAACACTCGGCAATACCAACTACGACAACCGGCGGCGTCGCCAGTACGACCGCCGACCCAATCAAGACCTCCGAGTGCGAATACAACGCGACCTTTGCCACACCATAAACGCCCGGCGCGAAGAGCGCGAAGAGGATGAACGCCGCCGACTGGAGGACGAACACGAGCGCTTCGGTCTCCACTACGAGCGGCTACACCGCCAAAACCGAAGCCCGAGTCCTCACGATAATGAAGGCATCCCAGCCTTTACTCGGGAGTTACAGGACGTCCGATGGCCAGTCGGTTTAAGCCTACCGGAATTGAAAAGTACGACGGCAAGACCAACCCAGAGTCCTGGCTCACCGTTTACGTCCTAGCAGTTCAACCTGCTGGGGGCGACAGCAGAGCCATGGCTAACTACCTCCCAGTCGCGTTATCCGACTCGGCGAGAACATGGCTGACAGGCCTCCCAAGGCGGTCGATCGGTTCCTGGGGACAACTCAGGGAGCGGTTCATCGCTAACTTCCAGGGGACCTACGAGAGACCGGCTTCCGAGCACGACCTCTACCAACTGCATCAGAAAAAGAACGAGTCTCTACGGGAATTCATCAAAAGGTTTTCCGAGAAGCGCAATCAAATCCCAAGCATCAAAGACGAGGTCGTCATCGCCGCCTTCCGCAAGGGAGTAAAAGACGCCCCGCTCATCGCGAAGTTCACTCGGAAGCCACCATCCACTGTCCGGACTCTCTTCGACATGGGCCAACAATACGCCGACTCAGCTGAAGCCGTCGCAAGAGGCCTTCGACGAGAAGAAGGAGCCCCGACAAAAAGACAACAGGGCAAAAGCCGACAACGAGCCGCCTCAGAACAAGCCTGGCAGCCGCAAGCGGAAGTCAGACAACGAGGTGGCTAACATGGAGCGTAGTCGGTCGCGGCCCAGCGGAACAACGACTACCAGAAATCATGAGCGGGCCTTGCCCCTTTCACCCAAGGGCCGGCACGCGGCCAAAGACTGCGACATGCTCAAGAAGTTTGCCTCCGAGCAAGCTTCATCATCTGGCGCCGACAAGGACAAGGACAAGCAGACTCGGGTCCGGCTGATGACTTCCAGGACCCCCAAGCTGAACTCAACCACATCTTCGGGGGGCCAACTCGCGTACGAATCAGCGCAAGCAGAAGCTATCAGCGCGGATATTAACGCCGGTCTCCACAACGGATACCCCCAATACCTGCGCTGGTCAGGAAATGGCTATCACTTCAACCGCTGCGGATCACCCAGATCGGGTTTCCCACCCGGGACGATACCCACTCGTCCTGGATCCGGTCGTCAAAAATATTAGGCTGAAGAAAACTCTCATCGACGGAGGCAGTGCGCTCAACATCCTGTTCGCCAAGACTTTGGACGAGATGAGAATTCCTCGTTCAGAAACTACGGCCGAGCACCCGCGCCCTTCCATGGGATAATCCCCGGCTTGTCATCACCCCACTCGCACATAACCTTGCCGGTGACCTTCGGCACACGGGACAACTTCCGCACAGAAAACATCTCCTTCGAGGTCGCCGACTTCGAGACCGCGTATCACGCGATACTCGGACGACCGGCCTCGCCAAATTCATGGCGATACCGCACTACACATACATGGTGCTGAAGATGCCCGGCCAGCAGGAGTCCTCTCCCTCCGCAGCGACGCTAAGCAAGCCTTCACCTGCGACACAAGGAGAGCTGCGAGCTGGCCAAACACAAGAAAAGCGGCAGTCGGGGCGCGACGGCATCCGGCAAGCCGCTACATCTGAAGTCGATCAAGATCCAGTTGCGCAAAAAAGCAGCGAAGTCGGGAATTTCCAGTGGACTCTGACACGAAGAAGATCCCCCTGGACCCTTCCGACCCCTCCAAGACTGCCTTAGTCGGGACCGGACTCGACCCCAAATAGGAAGACGTGCTCGTCACCTTCCTCCAAGCCAACAAAGATATCTTCGCGTGGAAACCGTCCGACATGCCGGGCGTACCAAGGGAGTGATCGAGCATGCCCTACATGTAAAGCCAGACGCCAAGCCGGTCAAACAACGGCTGCGGCGCTTCGCTCAAGACCGCAAGGATGCTATCCGGGAGGAATCACCAAGCTCCTCGCAGCCGGCTTCATCAAGAAGTCTACCACCGGACTGGCTGGGCCAACCCAGTCCTGGTCCGGAAGAAAAACGGTAAATGGCTGGCGCATGTGCGTCGACTACACCGACCTCAACAAAGCGTGCCCCAAGGACCCATTTGGTCTTCCCAGGATAGATCAGGTGGTTGACTCCACGGCGGGTGCGACCTACTCAGTTTTCTCGACTGTTATTCGGGATATCATCAAATTAGCTTGAGGGAACAAGACTGTTTAAAGACATCTTTCATCACGCCGTTTGGAGCGTATTGCTATACACAATGCCGTTCGGTCTGAAAAATGCAGGCGCAACCTACAAAGGCTATTCAGCGGTGTCTGCACACTCAGATCGGGCGCAACGTGGAAGCCTACGTCGACGATGTGGTGATCAAGTCTAAATCCAGACAAGCACCTCATTGCCGACTTGGAAGAAACCTTCCAAAACCTTCGAAGATTCAAGATGAAGTTGAACCCGGACAGTGCACCTTCGGGGTGCCGTCTGGGAAGTTACTCGGCTTCATCGTCTCGCACCGCGCATCGAGGCTAACCCGGAGAAAGTCAACGCCATCAAGAACATGGCGCGCCCCGACCACCTCAAAGACATCCAGAAGCTGACAGGCTGCATGGCGGCACTCAGTCGGTTATCTCCCGACTGGGCGAACGGGCATGCCCTTCTTCAAGCTCCTCAAAAAAAGCGACACCTTTCAGTGGACCCCGGAAGCCCAGCAAGCCTTCGAAGACTTCAAAGAATTCCTCACATCACCCCCGTGCTAGCGTCACCCCTGCCCCAGGAACCACTAATGCTTTATCTGGCGGCAACAACACAGGTAGTCAGCACGGTGCTGGTAGTGGAGCGATCCGACAGGGTCATCTTCAAAAAATACAACGGCCAATCTATTTTGTCAGCGAGGTCCTTGCCGACTCCAAAACAAGATACCCGCAGGTCCAGAAGCTGCTATACGGCCCTACTCATCACAGTCCGAAAGCTGGTGCACTACTTTCAAGCACATCAAGTCACGGTGGTCACAGCGTTTCCACTCGGGGATGTCCTCATAATCGCGAGGGCCACCGCCGGATCGCTAAATGGGCACTCGAGCTGATGGCGTTTGACATCACTTTCAGCCACGGACAGCTATCAAATCTCAAGCTCTAGCCGACTTCGTGCCGAGTGGACAGAAGTTCAACTCCCAACACCAAAACAAAGCTAGAGTACTGAACATGTACTTCGACGGTTTCTTACGGATCGCGGTGCCGGGCTGGTGTCATACTGACAATCCCCCACTGGCGAAAAGTTGAAGACGTACTACAAAATCCACTTTCCGGCTTCCACAACGTCGCCGAGTACGAGGCTCTTGTTCACGGGCTCCGCATCGCCATATCACTCGGCTACGTCGACTGGTGTTGTGCGCGGGAGACTCCCAACTCGTGTCACCAAGTCATGAAAGACTGGCCTGTCTCGACGACACAATGGCGGCATCTGTCAGGAGGTCCGCAAGTTGGAAAAACAAGTTCGACGGGCTGGAAAACACACACGTCCTGCGTCAATACAACGACGCGGCGATGAGCTGGCAAACATGGGATCCAAGCGAGAAGCGTCCCCGACTGGAATCTTCGTCGAGCAAACTTATGGAGCCGTCCAGTCAGAAGAAACCGGCACAAAGAGCAGTCGGGAGGCGAGCCTACCCCGACCACCGACGAAGTGCTGCACATATGTCAGACTGAGGGGGTCCTGTTCTCAAATCCCTCTGGGACGATGAACTCCCAGACGATCGCAATCAAAAGCGAGCAAATCAAGCGTCGAAGCAAAAGCTTCCTGCTAGTCGGAAGACCTTACCGAGGAGCGCATTCCGGTGTCCTCATGCGCTTGTGTCACCACGAGGAAGGCAAGCAGATCCTGCATTCAACCACTCGGGCATATGTGGCAACCAACGCTGCATCCAGGACGTTAGTCGGAAAAGCTTACCGGCAGGATTCTTCTGGACCCACCGCAGTCACAGACGCCAAAGACTCGTTCGCAAGTCGAGGGTTGCCAGTTTCCCTTCGCAAGACAGACAAATCTTCCCGCCCAGGAACTCCAGACTATCCCCATCTTCTGGCCATTCGCAGTATGGGGCTCGACATGGTCGGGCCATTCAAGAAAGCGCCAGGAGGGTTCACACATTATTCGTCGCAGTGGATAAATTCACCAAGTGGATTAGGCTAAAAACCTGTCGCAACACAATCACAGCGGCACGAGCAAAGGATCTTCAGTCTTGAGTATACTATACCGGTTTGGGGTCCCTAACCGCTTCATAACGACAACGGCACTCAGTTCGC
Source organism: Oryza meyeriana var. granulata (assembly GCA_003991445.1). Classification (NCBI taxonomy): domain Eukaryota; kingdom Viridiplantae; phylum Streptophyta; class Magnoliopsida; order Poales; family Poaceae; genus Oryza; species Oryza meyeriana. The sequence continues at coordinate 32,390 of RYFJ01000189.1, read as the reverse complement.
GGCAGGGCCCTATTCCAAGATTTCTGCGACACTTCGCATCAAGATCTGCTATGCGTCTGTGGCACACCCGCGAGCACGCAAAGGTGCAGCGAGCCAACCGCATGGTCTTACAAGGCATCAAGGCCAGATATACGACCGACTACAACCATATGCGGGTCGTGGGTACAAGAACTACCATCCGTCTCTGTCCTTCTCAGAACCATGGTTAAAGTCGGCAACAGGGCAATCCCCTTTCTTCCTGGTCTACGTACTGAGGCCATGCTACCGACCGAGATACAGTTCGGCTCTCCGCGAGTCCGGGCTTACTCCGAAGGACGATTCCAACACACCGAGCTGATCGAATTATATAGCGGAAAAGCAAGAGACGCCGCACCAATCCAGTCGGCAAGGATCTCAAGGCCTGCGTCGCTACCACAATCGCAATGTCCGTGGCCGCGCCTTTTTGGCGGGTCTCGTTCTAAGGAAGATGATACAAACCACCAAGGACAGCATAACTATCCCCCATCTGGGAAGGCCGTTACATATAAGCCGTTCACCGGCAGGCGCCTAACGACTGAAGACCAAAAGACGGCGTCCTCATCACCACTCATGGAATATAGATACACTACGTCCTATTCTATATACTGAGTCTCCACTTTTTCCATTGTACAGTTTTCTGACTCACTACCGCTTTTCCAACTCGAGTAGTGAGTCGGCTGCAGGTATATTATGTGTTCTGTCAAATAACATACAAGCTTATCTCACCCTCTGTAAAGCCTTGCCCGACTGATTCATTCGCCCCGAGTATAGCATCTTCCGGAACGATTTTTATCAAGTATCTATGAACTAGCTCCGCGTCATGTACAGTCGGTAAAGCTAATGACAACCAATAAATAAGTTTGGCGCCACGACACAATATTCACACCATGATCGTATATGAAAGCATAGTATACACCCGACTACAAATATTGCCTTACACCCAGGTCTCGGTAATCGCTTCAGCAGTCCGCTCGCCCTGTAGATCAGCTCCAGCGCTTCCTCGGCTCTGTCTCCTCGGAATCCTCCCCGTGGCCTCAATGTCGCCCTCGTAGATGACTTAGGCATGCTAGTGGCCCGCCGACGCAACCCGCTCGTCCTGAGTAACCTTTCAGGCACTCGCACTCCTCGAGACGCCCCATTATCTTGAGGAATTCTGCTACGCTGTCCCACTGAGCGGATCCACAGCAAGGAGCCCTTCACGGACCCACGAGGCCTCCCGTGACTCCCGATGACCTAATCTCCTCCGTGTACGAACCGGTACTGGCCTGACGTTGGCTCTCATGCCTGCCCAAATCGGCGCAAGTAAGCTTTCAGATCGGCTACACACAGGGGATAATGTATGGCTACGATCACAGTCGGTTGAGATTACTTTCGTAGTCGGCCTCCACGGCCACGTCTCTTCCAAGTTCCCTTCTCCTTACCCGACCGACCGACCGGCCTTCTCCAACTCGACTCTTCCCAGGTCAGCTCTGTGCCTGTCAGTCGCCTTGCACCCATTCAAGCCTCGGCCTTGCTTCTTCGGCCTCCTTCAGCTCGACTCCCTCCTCCGCTCGAGTCTGCCACCACAGATTAGCCAGAGGCTCAATCACAGTTCATTGACACCACCAAGCATCGTTATCCAAGTAGCTGGATGACATTACACCAACGGTCCAGTCGGGAGAGTCTCGAATTTTACCCTCTGATCTTCTCGCTAGGCCCATGTCTCAGCCCCGAGCTGATCAGCGCCGCTCTTCAGCCAGGCCTCCTCCTCGTGGGACGCGCCTCCATCTCGGCCTTCAATCCCGGAGCGTTGTAAATTCGCGAGTGGGGCCATCGCACCACGACCTTTGCATCGCTCGTGCGTCGACGAGCTTCTGCTCAGGACATGGACCAAGCCGACCGACAGAGTCAAACATCAAGACAAGAAGATTGCCGGAGCTTCACTACAAAGAATCATACCCGAGACCCCTTGAACCCGTGAGGCGCACAACAGGCCTCCCGCTTTCTCCTCAATACTTCACGAGCCTGAAGCTTTAATATGCCGTGCGAGTTCCACGAGAAGGTCGGCATCACACTGGGGGAGCTGATCCGAGGCATGTGGATCTCGGTGCAAGGCAAAGGGGTTGGGGCAACGGCGACAGATGGCGGTGAGCGAAATCCATGATGGCGACGGGGTCTGGCCTCGGCATCGCCTTCCCTACAACATTGGGGACCGGCTCGGGATCCGTCCCCGCTTCCGCGACGTATGGTGCCTCGGGCTTGGGGCCTCAGTTTCAACAGCCACCATCTCGGTCGAGTGCGGTAGTGGCCCTGTAAGTCGGAGCCACCTCGGTTCAGCACTGGGCTGGCCGCCGCCCAGCAGGTGTGTTCGCTGCTGCTGACTCTTCGGCTGGGGCGGACTCATCAAGCAGAGCAGATGGGTCCGACCTTTTTGAGGTCGATATCGGCCCGTTCCTGCACAACGAAGCAAGACATCAGGACTGTATTTTAATACAACGACTACCAGAATGCTTGGATAGCGCACCTCTTGGAAAACTTCAGCTTCCTGTAGCGTGCCCGCTCCCCGGCGAAGTCGCTAGCATCGGCACCCGCCGGTCGGTATCGTCGACGGCAGAGGCATATCGGCCTGAGTCGGCCTCGACTCTGTACGGTTGGTTCGTTCCCTCTCGCCCATCGGCCTCTCCCTGATTGGCCACCCTTGCGGCGCTGTTGCTGAGTACGACGACGTCGAGCCTAAGCCTGCTGCTTCAGCCTGGGACTCGAGGCGTGGGCGTTGTGGCAGCGGTGTCCTTTATCTTCAAGCTACCGCTCATGCAGTACCCTGTCATGGCCCCTCGCCCCGATATAAATTGGCTTCTTCCCCGCTCTCTTGGAGCCGGTTGGGCATCAGAGGGACTCCTTGGCCTCTTCCCTCGGCGCGACCGCAGACAATGGACGAGAATCTTCATCAAATTCCTCGTGCCACTACAAGCAAGTCGACAAGATACCATCACGCAAGGTTGAACAATCATCGTTCCACGTTCACCACAGAAGAAAGTAGAGGTTACCTTGGTCCGCGGCCGGATGAAGCTATAGGCAGCAACTCGGCGGTTATCATCTTCGTGCAACGACCCCTTCGAGAAGAAGCCAAAAAGGTACGGTTACTGCCCCCTTGTCCGCTGTCTCGCTGCTCACCCGGTCGGATCGTGTTTACCTCTGAAGGCCCAGCCGAAAGCGCTTCTCAGCTTCAGCGGCTGGACGCGCCTCGTCAGGAAACACGAGCCACCCAGGGCCCCTGTCAAGCCCGGCCTCTTGAGGTCTCTATCTTCGTAGGCAATATGTGTGCCTGGCCCAGTTCTTCAAAGGTTGGCTCCGAAGACCAGCTTGGCAACCCGCGGCGCATACCCAGTAAACGGCGCAGGAAGAGCTAGTTGCACAGTAAAACCACTCCTTGTTGCCAGCCCTTCAGAGAAGATTTCAAGGCAAATCGATATATGTTTTTCTTCCCGTCACTCCTTAGTTGAAGACCAGCCCCCCAATCACACTGATATTACTCTTGTGAAGGCTGGGGCTTGACATGGAACAAGTGTCGGAAGAGGAATGAAATGGGCTCAACACCCAGAAAGCACTCGCAAAGAGTAACGAATATGGAGATCTGAAGGATCGAGTTGGGATTTAATGCACCAACGCCAGCCCGTAGAAATCAAGGATGCGCGGGGAAGAAATCAGACGACGGAAGACACAAGCCCGATCAAAGAAAGAGGCGAAAACTACCGTTCAACACCAGGCCGGGGGTTGGGGCTCGACTCATACCTCGCCGACGCCAACGGATCACTTCTTGGCTGGGCAACTTCAGCTCGCATCTCCAACCGTTTCAGGCTTCACCGAGCCGCAATCCGCAGATGGCCAAGAACTCCTGGCGCAGCCGCAGGATTCGTCGCCTTCGGCATGACTGGAGGTGTTGAGATTTGGGGGAAAGCAAGCGGGGGCTTGGATAAGAAACGAAGAGGATTGAAATCGCCCGGAAAGTCCGGGTGGGGGTGGGGAAAAAAAATGGCTGCTGCTAACCTAGCCGGGCGGGAGGCGAAAGCTAGGCGCGAAGGTGGAAGATGAAAGAGATTGGTTGCTTTGGGGAAGACGATGGAATCTTTTCTCTCTCCCCATCCTTTTATAGCCTAAACCGACGTAGAGGGCCCAGGCCTACAAGTTGTATTGGGCCGACAAGATATGAGTTCCTACAGTAGCATGCTCCATGTGGGCCGTCCGCAGGCTGAGTTGAAATTATAGCGCTGGGTGCTACTACAGAATCGATGAGGTAAACAGATATGCTCATGAGAGCCTTCTGCTAACAAATATGTTTGGGTATCTGTTTTATCCACCAGGTCTCGAGGATATATATCCTTATAAGGATCACAAGCTGGTCTTCATTAAAATTGGGATGCAGGTATCTTTCTCGGAACACCTGACCACGTAATGGATTTATTTTTCATAAAGTGGAACTCGGCCTACATGCGTGGCCATCAGTTGCCATGAGCAACATTATTCCAGCCGACATGACGCTGAAGAGTCTAACTTTCCCGAGTAGTGCACTACTCGGGAGAAGACTTATAAATTTCTCATTCACACTGACATGACGCGGAGGAAGTCTAACTTCTAGGTGGGACGCCACTCGGGAAAAGACTATAAACTCATATTCCGACTGAACATGAAGTCGAAGAGTCCTATATACGAGTAGCCTCTACTCGGCAAGACTATAAATTATATTCCGGTTGACATGATACCGAAGAGTCTCATATACCAGTAGTAATCTACTCGGGAAAGACTTCAGGTTAAAGATCTTTGACTTATGTTTATTGTCTTCACAATTAAGCACAAAGTCGGGGCTACACCTAATAGGTGCGCCTAATTCGGCGCACACTATTCATTTATCTACATGAGCCCTTCATAGCCTCGCTGCCAGCTGACATGAAGCAGGCTCGGGAAGACTTACTCGGACACAAAGAGTACTCGGGAGCATCGCACTCGGGTAACCTTCACCGTGGAGGATGAGCACTCGGCATCAGCTGTGACTCAACTATGAGGTCTCCAGGGGCTACTGTGGGAGCCATGGGTCCCCGGGTACCTCACTACAAGCACATTGGGCCACTCGGATAGAGGATGGGCCAGATCATGTAATTAGAGATAAGATAGCACCCAGCAGGCTGTGCCTTGTACAATAAGGAAACATAGCCCTTAGTCGGATAGGATTCTATCTCTAATAAGGAAATCCTTGGTCGTATCCGACTGGGATCCTTACCCATGTTACCCCTGTCCCTAGTATATAAAGGGAGGCAGGGCGCCTCATGAGGGCACACCAGATTATTGATCACAAATCCACCTCAGAGGAATAACACCTCAACTGGACGTAGGGTATTACCTCACATTGAGGGCCTGAACCAGTATAATTCCTCGTGTTCTCTGCAATCCACGAATTCCCAGGTCGCCGAGTACCCCCATAGTATTATTGCCGGTGCAAAGCATCGACATATTGCTACATCACTATGCCGTTCGGTCTGAAAAACGCTAGAGCAATGTACCAACGGGCAATTCAGTGGTGTCTACACCACTCAGATTGGGCCGCACACGTGGAGGCCTACATCGACGACGTGGTGATTAAGAACTAAGTCAAAAGAAGACCTCATCGCTACCTGGAAGAAACCTTCCAGAACCTCCGAAGATTCAAGATGAAGTTGAACCCGGAAAAATGCGCCTTCGGTGTGCCATCCAGCAAGTTACTCAGCTTCATCGTCTCGCATCGCAGCATCGCGGCCAACCCGGAGAAAGTCAACGCAATTATAAACCTGGCTCCCCCGACTAACCAGAAGGACGTCTAGAAGCTGACAGGCTGCATGGCGGCACTCAACCGGTTTATTTCCCGACTGGGCGAACGGGGCATGCCCTTTTTCAAGCTATTGAAGAAAGCGGACAATTTCCAATGGACTCCCGAAGCCCAGCAAGCCTTCGAAGACTTCAAGTAATTTCTCACATCACCCCCGTGTTGGCATCACCCATGCCCCAAGAACCGCTAATGCTATATCTGGCGGCAACTACTTAGGTAGTCAGCACGGTGCTGGTGGTTGAGCGATCCGAACAAGGTCACATCCAAAAAGTCCAAAGGCCAGTCTACTTTGTCAGCGAGGTCCTTGCGACTCGAAGGACGAGATACCCGCAGGTCCAGAAGCTGCTCTATGGCCTACTCATCACTGTCCGGAAGCTAGTGCACTATTTTCAAGCACATCAAGTCACGGTGGTCACGTCATTTCCACTCGGGGACGTCCTACATAACCGCGAGGCCACCGGCCGAATCGCTAAATGGGCACTCGAGTTGATGGCGTTTGATATCACCTTTCAGCCACGGACAGCAATCGAATCACAAGCCCTACTCGACTTTGTGGCCGAGTGGACAGAAGTTCAAATGCCTACATCAACAGCGCAGCTAGAGTACTGGACAATGTACTTCGACGGCTCTCTACGGATCGGCGGCGCCAGGGTTTGGCGTCGTGCTGACGTCGCACCAGCGAAAAACTCAAGTACGTTCTACAAATCCACTTCCCGGCTTCCCACAACGTCGCCGAGTACGAGGCACTTATCCACGGGCTCCGCATTGCCATGTCACTCAGCATACGTCGACTGGTTGTGTGTGGAGATTCTCAACTCGTGGTCAACCAAGTCATGAAGGACTAGGTATGTCTTGACGATACCATGGCGGCATACTGTGAGGAGGTCCGCAAGCTAGAAAATAAGTTCGACGGGCTGGAGATAACACACGTCCTACGACAATACAATGATGTTGTAGATGAATTGGCAAACATGGGATCCAGCGAGAAGGCGGTCCCGACCAGGGATCTTTTGTCGAGCAACTTATGGCGCCGTCAGTCAGAAGAAACTAGTACTAAGCAGTTGGGAGGCGAACCTACCCGGCTAAAATGAGGTGCTGCACTATGTCAAGATTGGCGGACTCATCGTTCTCAACTTCTCCTGAACGATGACTCCAAAAGATCGCAGTGAAGCGCGGAATCAAACGTCGAAGCAAGAGTTTCTTAGTCGTCGGAGAAGACCTATATTGCGCGAAGAAGTGCAATCCGGTGTCCTAATGCGCTACGTACAGCCACCAGTAGGGCAAGCAGATCCTGTAGTCGATCCACTCGGGCATATGTGGCAACACGCGCATCCAGGACGTTAGTCGGAAAGGCTTACAGGTAGGATTTTTCTTGGCCAACCAGCAGTGACAGATGCAAAAGACATTGTTCCGCACATGGCGAGGGTTGCCAGTTTTATGCAAGACAAACAAAATCTCCCAGCCGTATTAAGAACTCCAAAACCAAAATCCCATCTCTTGGCCCTTTACAGTATGTGGACTTGACATGGTTGAGCCTTTCAGGAAAGTGCCAGGAGGGTTTACACACTTGTTCGTCGCAGTGGATAAATTTACACACTCGGGAGTAATGCACTCGGGCAATCTTCACCGTGGAGGGCGAGCACTCGGCATCAGCTGTGACTCAACTATGAAGGTCTCAGGGGCTACTGTGGAGGCCATGGGCCCCGGGTACCTCATCACAAGCATATGGGCCACTCGGATAGAGGATGGGCCAGGACTTGAAATTAGAGATATAGTAGCATCCGGTAGACTTTGCCTTGTACAGAAAGGAATATACAGTCTAGGTCGGGTAATATATATCTCTAAGAAGGAAATCCCTTGGCCGTATCCGGTTGGGACTCCTACCTTGTACCCCTATCCCTAGTATATAGGGGAGGCATGGCGCCCTAAGGGTATGAGATCATTGATCAACACAAATCCTCAAAGAAATACCACCACAACTGGATGTAGGGTATTATCTCACATCGAGGGCCTGAACCAGTATAAAACCTCCTTGTGTTCCTTTGCAATCCACCGAGTTTCCCCTCGCCGAGTAGCCCTATAATCATATTGCCGGTGTAAAACATCGACATTCAGTGCTCGCCCCTTGGTCAGCCGGCACTAACAGTCCTGCTATCGGGACAACTTCAGTTTCTACAACTGGGGCAGTCATCGGCTTAGTAGATGAGCTTGTTGGTGTTGGCTCTACTAGGGCTAGCTCAGCAATAGGAGTAGTCAGCATAGTCTCCTTGGGATCTATGTTTACTCGCATCCTGCACAATGAGTCAAATATCAAGACACTACTACATTGATCAAGATTTTCAGAAGATTTTAAGATTGCTTACCTTTGGAGGTCTTGAACTTTTCACGAGGAGGCTCTCTAGATGTCGCGGCGTGGAGAGCTGCTAGCTGTCGGGCTAGTCGGCGCGGCAGTCGGCAATAGCATTTTTTTCTTGGTCAGCCTAGTCTCTGGTATAGCCGACTGGGGCATCGAAGCACTCGGTGGTGCTGCTATTTGGCTCAACGTTGCTGATCTCGTACTTGGCAGTGCCAGCCTTGGGCTCGATGTTGCTTAGCCTGGTGGTGTTGGTCTTGGGCCTGGAGACAATGGCTTTGGACTCGGTGGCCTGGGAGCAGTGCCGGTGGTGTCTTTTATCTTCAGGCTCCCGGCTGCAGTACTCGGCTTACTAGCTCTCTTCTTGTTCGGGTCTTCGACAGGTTTCTTCCTAGTTTTCTTGGAGTTGGGCTGGGCAGCAACGCAACTCAATGGCCTCTTCTTTGACTTGGTAGCAAACAAAGTTTTGAGAGTCATCATCAAACTCCTCACATTCCTACAAGTGATTCAACGATATACATCATGCATTGCGAAGCAATTCCAGATACATATCTACAGACATACATCATAGATGAACAGCAATTACAATCAGTTTTCGATTAACCTCTGGCTGAGGCCTTTTCTGGCTGTAAGCCGCGGTGGCTCGCTCTGCATCTTCTGTCTCGACCACCCTGTTGACAAAAAAGCTAAGCAAAATTTTAGTCACCTTGTGCTTATCATATAGTCGATCTGGGTATTCTCGGCTGGGATCCTTTTTTCCCTCATAATCCCAGTTGAAGTGGCTTCTTAGCTTCAAGGGCCTAATACGAAGGTTCGAGAAACATCTGGCCACCTAGGGACCAGTCAATCCAGAGCTCTTTAGTTTGTCAATTCTCTCGATCAACTGATACACTTGGCGCATCTCCTCAAAGTTTGGCACAGAAGACTTGCTGGGCGCGACCTCCGGAGACAAACTAGTAAAAAGGGGCAAACAAGGTTCAAGATCAGAGCAATAGAACCATTCTCTATGCCAGCCCTTAAGGGAGGTTTTAAGAGGAACATGGAGATAGATCTTTTTCATTTCATTCCTAAGTTGGAGACTGGCTCCCCCTATCACTTGGACTTTGTTTTTGGAGGGTGAGGTTTGATGTGGAATAAGTATCGAAACAGATTGAGATGGGGTTTCACACCCAGAAAACATTCACACAAAGTTGCAAAGATAGAGATTTGCAAGATGGAGTTGGGGTTCAGATTCACTAACTCTAGCTGGTAGAAGGAAAGAAGTTGGCGAAGAAAATCCGAAGAAGGAAGAGCAAGACCCCGGTCAAAGAAAAAGGCGAAGACTACAGTCTCACTAGATTGGGGCGCCGGAATCGATTCCCATTCAGCCGGACACCAATTGATGACATCACGGTGCAGCAATCTCTACGACTTCTCTAGATACTTCAACTTTGTCGAGCCACAATCCGACGTCGGCCAGGTTTCAGCAGACACCTCTGGGATTTCCGAAGCTCTCGGCATGGCTAGAGGTAAGGAGATTTGGGGGAAATGCTATTTGGAGCTTGGAATTCATGTAGTGGAGCGGAATCGCCCGAGTTTCGAGCGGGAAGTGCTAGCAATTTGCGAACCTAGCAGGGAGGCAAGGTCCGAATTTTGGCGCGGCAGTTGGAAGACAAAACGATTGGCAGAATAGAGAAGATGAGGGAATCTTTTCTCTCTCTCCCTGTTTTATAGAGCCTGTGCTGATAAGTGGGCTTGGGCTGGCTTATTCGGTACTGGACCACAAGATATGAGTTTCTACATGGCATGCTCTGTAGAGCGACTGCTGGCTGTGTTTAAAATCACAGTGCAGGTGTCATTCACATAAACCGATCAAATAATCAAGATATGCTTCATGCTAAGCTTACAGCCGGGTGTATATATTCGGGTATCTTGATTATTTACCAAGTATTGAGGATACATCCTTATAAGGATCGACAACTGGTCTCCATTAAAATTAGAGATACAAGTATCTCTTAAGTACACCTAACCACATATTGGGTTAAAATCCATAAAGTGGTACTCAGTTACATTGCTTAGCTACCAATTTGCCATGAGCAAAAATCATTCCAGCAGACATGATGCTGAAGAGTCTCATATACCAGTAGTACACTACTCGGGAAAGACTACAAGGTTAAAGATCTTTGACTTTATGTTTAATTGTTTCACAATTAAGCACAAAGTCAGGGGCTACACCTAATAGGTGCCGCCTATTCGGTGTATACTATTTCATATTTCTACATGAGCCCTTCCATAGCTTCGTTGCCAGCTGATATGAAGCAGAACTCGGAAAAGAAGCACTTGGACAAAGAGTACTCGGGAGCAATGCACTCGAGAATTCTTCACCATGGGGGACGAGCACTCAGCATCAGCTGTGACTCAATTATGAAAGTCTCAGGGGCTGCTATTGGGCCACTCAGCTTTGAGGATGGGCCTATCCTTGTAATTAGGGATACAATAGAACTCGGCAGACTTAACCTTACACGACAGGAAAAATACAGTCCTAGTCGGGCACGTTGGACTCCTAGAAGGAGATCCCTTGGTCGTAGTCTGACTGGGACTCCTACTTTGTAACCCTGTCCCCCAGTATATAAGGGGAGGCAGGACGCGCCCTAAGGGCAGGATCACCGGAATCACCAAGATCACAATCATACAACCTCAAAGGAAATACACCACAACTGGACGTAGGGTATTTTCTCATCTCGAGAGCCCATTGAACAGTTTATAATCTATGGGGGTAATAAAACTTTCGTGTCCTTTGCAATCATCGAGTTTCGGTCCGGCAAGTAGCCCTACATTCTTATTACCGGTGTAAAACATCGATAGGGCTTGAACCCCAGAAAAGCTTCGCATAGAGTGGAGAAGATGGAGATGTGCAAGATAGAGTTAGGATTTAGATTTACCAACTCTATTTGATAGAAGGACAGAAGTTGGCGAAGGAAATCCGAAGAGGGGAGGGCAAGACCGAGATCAATAAAGTAAAGAAGGTGAAGACGACGGTCCTCACAGATTTGGGCGCCAGCATGGATTCCTCCTCAGTGGTGCGCCATGGATGAATCCTGACGCTGCAAACGTATCCTATAATAAATCGCTTCTCCAAAAGCTTCACCTTCAGCGAACCGCAATCCGATATCGCCCAAACTCTGGCAGACATCTCTGGAATCTCAAATGGGGCTCTCGGCATTACTGGGAGTGAGAAGATTTGGGGGAAAGACTCGTGGAGGTTTGGAATGGATGCAGCGAAGTAGAATCGGGTGAGTCTCGAGCGGGGGCGCGAGCTATTGCGAACCCTGGCTGAGGCGGAGCGTGAAATTTGGGCGTGGAAGCTGGAAGACGAAATGATCGGCGAATTGGAGAAGATGAGGGAATCTTTTCTCCTCTCTCCCTGCATATATATAGAGCCTGTGCTGATAAGTGGGCTTGGGCCGACAAATTCAGTACTGGGCCACAAGATATGAGTTTCTAAATGGCATTCTCTATTGGGCTAACCGCTGGCTGTGTTAAAATTTATAGTGCCAAGATGCTATTTAGAAAGCAATTAAATAATCAGATATGCTTTCATGAAAGCCTAATTGCTGGACACATATGTTCAGATATCTGCATTATTTACCAGGTATTGAGGATACATCCTTATAAGGATCGACAGCTTGTCTCCATTAAAATTAGGGATGCAGGTATCTCTCAAGTACACCTGACCACATATCGGGTTAAAATCCATGAAGTGGGTACTCAGACTTACATGCTTAGCCAACAATTGCCCTAAAGCAAAAATTTATTCCAGCTGACATGATGCTGAAGAGTCTTAATTTCCCGGAGTAGTACTCTACTCGGGAAAGATTAAAAGGTTAAAGATCTTTAACTTTATGTTTAATTGTTTCACAATTAAGTACAAAGTCGGGGGCTACACCTAATAGGTGCGCCTATTCGACGCACACTATTCAATATTTTTCCTATGAAGTCCTTCATTCCCATCGTTGCTAGCTGACATGAAAGCAGGAACTCCGGGAGAAGAAGCACTTCGGACAAAGAGTACTCGGGAGCAATGCACTCGGGAATTCATCACCGTGGAGGATGAGCTCTCGGTATCAGCTGTGATTCAACTATGAAGGTCTCAGGAGCTACTGTGGAGGCCGTGGGCCCCGGGTACCTCATGAGAAGCATATAGGCCATTCGAACAGAGGATGGGCCTAACCTTATAATTAGGGATACAATAGGACTCGGCATATATTACCTAGCACGAACAAGGAAAGGATATAGTCCTAGTTCAGGCACGTTGTATTCCTAGAAGGAAATCCTTTGGTTGGAGTCCAACTGGGATTCCTACTCTGTAACCCTGTCCCCCGGTATATAAGGGGAGGCAGGCGCCCCCTGAGGGCATATCGTAATCTCACCAGAAGAAATCTCAAAAAATAATACACCCACAACTGGACATAGGGTATTATCTTGTTCTCGAGGGCCTGAACCAATATAAATTGTTTTGGGTTCCTTTGCATCCATCAAGTTAGGTCTCACGAGTAGCCCTATATTCTTATTGCCGATACAAAACATTGACAGCTAGTTACTCAGCTAGGGGCTTCCCATTTCACCCATATGGTTGTACTGTTGTATCTTCGGTCCTTACGAGAGATGACACAGGCAACCCACCTAGAACACACCTTGTGTCAGGAGTTTTCCCTTTTAAAACTCATTTTCCTTTCACAAGGCACCGACCTAGGTGTCGTGTTTTCCAAAGATTTTTCGTACCAACCCAAATTTAGCCCAAGGTGTTTTCCCAAATTTTAACAAGTTTGAGGCGACCGTCGGTACTCGCATAGGAGTGCACGAATACCGAGACACAACAAAGGTGGTTACAAGGGAACAGGGTATTGCAAGTGTCAAGGAAGGATCACATGCAGAAAGTTGGGTAGGCCCACCGATCTGTCTCGCATACGGGGCCGGTCATTTCACGTGCACACCTATCGATGCAATTTTGCAAACAACATACTTAAGTTTAGGCTCAATTGATCAAAGATGACTTGCCTTGGTCAGGGTCTTCACAAGTCTTCAAGAAATCTACTCCGAAAGAAAATTTGGTGACTTGTACTATCCACAAACAATCAAAATCCTACACAATGACTAAGAAAAAGACCCTATTTAGGACTACTACTAGTGCCATTAGATAGATCTCAATTTTAGAAAATTAACTAGAGTTGGAATGGAGTCAATCAGAGCTACGATAATTAGATATGAATTTTGGAAGTTTAATTGAATTTCTGGATATCTGGAAAAGAATTATTGGATTTTAGGAAAGAATATTCCTAGGAATATTCTTTTAGAGTCACTAGTAGGTGGGGCCCTTATGTCAGCGTCAGGAAGGGGGTAGGTGTGTCTGTGGTCCTCCATGGACTTGGTCCACCTAGGAAGAGGAGGATGTCTAGTGGACCGTTGCCTTGTTGGGCTAGAGGTTTGGCTTCGGCCCATGACAAGGAAGGCAGCCCGATGGGGAGGGGCATGGTGTTGGAGCTCATTGGATGGCGGAGATGGCCCAAGGGAAACAGGCCAGGGAGAACGAGGTTCACGGGTGTGGACTTGAGGTGGACCAGGGAAGGACGGCCCACATGTCATCACATGGGTGTATGGACTCGGTGCATCGACACGGGAAAGGGAGGTTGCGAGTGGGGTGCTGACAGAGCTCGAGTGGGGCTGAGCAAAGCAGAGGTGGCTCCCATGTGGCATCTACGCGACTCACCACGTAGGCGGAGAGGAGAGAGAGGAGCCGGGGCACGTCGGAGATCGGACGGCTGGTGGCGCATGATGAGCACTAGCAAGCAGCAGCGAGACTAAGGGAACAAAAGATACCGGTGGACAGAGGAGGGGATAGGGAAACTAGGCCAATGACTCGGATTTGGTGTTGGGGTACCCGATGGCGGTTGGCAAAGAGAGGCCGTGGATGGTAGAGAAGAGGAATGCGGTGCATGGTGTTCGGTTGTTGGCGACGAAGAAGAAAGGAGGGAAGGAGGAAGGAGAACAGTTGCGGTGGTGTTCAGGAGAGGTCTGAAGGAGATCTAGGGATATCTGCGGAGATGGGAATCTATGAGAGGATGACCGACAGTGAGGAACAGTGATTACAAGATCAAGCGATGGCGAGGAGCTCTACTTGTTGGGTTAGCACAGGGACGACCTTGCCTTGGTGCTGCTCAGGAGCACCTCGGGGAGGTATTCGCAAGGACATAGAAGAGGAGCTCATTGACGAGTGGAAATGACATCATCGGTGGGGCTTGGTGGAGGCAAGATTATGCCTACGGCGGGAATGGGGATGCCGGTGGAGGAGGTCCATTTGGCTTTGAGGTGGTAGCGTTCACCAGGACCGGCATTGTACCGGGACCTCAATGGTGTTCAAGGAGGGAGAGGACAGCGGCGACAGCCTCGGAAGATGGTGAAGCTGGTGGCTTCTAGAGAGAGAGAGGGGGGAGCAGAGCCCCGGGAGAGGAGGAAAAAAAGGGGGGCTTGGGGCTTCTTTATGGCACGTAGACGGTGTCTAGGTCAGTTGAGGCAGTAGTAGAGGCGGTGGGGCTGAGCTCTCCACGTGGCTGGGAGAGCTCTGCTCAGCTTGGCGGCAGTAGTGGGGGCGCAGGGATTTTGCGGTCAGTGCAAGACCGATCAACAGAGCAGATGCAAAGGGAGGTGGATCAAACGGCGGCAATTGAATCGGGAGCGCGGTCAAGAGCGGCTCGGGGAAGGAGGGCGGTGATGTCAGCTCGGTGGCTTTTGACCAGGTGATGAGGAACTAAGGTCCTAATCTTCTGAGAGGTATTGATAAGTCGATTTGGGACTCATGTTGATGATCTAAGGCTCTGACTAGAAGATCAAACCTCGCATCGCTACACCTCACTCTATTGGTTTTCAACCGTGCCAAACGCGTTTGGATCTCGCAATAAGCTCCTCCTGGGAAAGTAATCAAGAATGCAAGCAAGAGAGTAGAAGAAGCAATCTATAATATATGCGAATATAAGATGAATCTCATAAAACAATTGGTGTTCCACAAACCAAACAAACGGTAAAACTGCAGTGGCAGAATAATTTTAAGCAAAACCGACTTCTAAACGGCGGCGGCTATTGACTTGGGACGTCCTAGGTAGTGTGGTTCCCAGGGAGGGCGTGCTCCTCAGGGCTTAACCACGGTACAATTACAAGTCCCAAGGCCGCAAAACAGATTCGGACTAGAAACAGGTATAGATTGTTTTGGTAGATCCAGACAGCTCAGGAGGAATTTTCAATTGTGGGACGGCAAAACCATCTGAAAGTAGACTCTATATGCCTTTCCAAAAAGTACACATGACCCCAAAAACCTTGCTGGATTAGCAACTAGGTCATTTGAAAATGATACTGTCAGGAGGCCCGAATCCGAATCCACAAGATGCGGAACATTATCTCTTGGCTTGTATGGCCCAAATGTGATGTGGTGGTGTGGAGGAATAACTTGGGGAATGCCATGTGTTGGTCGCCCAATTGTCGATGTTTTTGTATCGGCAATAATTATATGGGGCTACTTGTGAGACTAAACTTGATGATTGCAAAAGAACACAGAAACAATTTAATCCTGGTTCAGGCCCTCGAGTGAGGTAATACCCTACTTCCAGCTGTTGTGTATTGCCTTTTTGAGGTTTCTCGGTGAGTGGATTCTGTTCATTGCACCAGGGGGCTCCTTGCCTCTCCTTATATACCGAGAAGGCAAGGTTACAAGATAGGAATCCCAATCGGACTTGACCAAGGGATTTCCTTTTAGAAATACAACATACCCGACTAGGACTATATCACTTTCCTTATTATACAAGGTAATATGCACCGAGTCTTGTTGCATCCCTAATTACATGGTTGGACCTATCATCTATCCGAGTGGCCAGAAAGCTTCCCATGAGGTATCCGGGGCCCATAGCCTCCACGGTAGCCCCTGAGACCTTTCATTAGTTGAGTCATAGCTGGTGCTAAGTGCTCATCCTCCTTGGTGAAGATTTCTCGAGTGCCTTGCTCCTGAGTACTCAATGTCCGAGTGCTTTTTCTCCAAGTCTCGCTTCATATCAGCTGGCAACAAGGCTATGAAGAGCTTCATAGAAAAATATAAATAGTGTGCGCCAAATAGGCTCACCTATTAGGTGTAGCCCCTGACTCTGTGCTTAATTGTGAAACAATTAAACATAAAGTCAAATATCTTTAACCTTTAAGTGTTTCCCGAGTGCTATATTTCTTAGAAATTGGACTCTCTAGCATCATATCAGCTGAAAATATTTTTGCTTAAGGCAATTTTGGTTAAGCATGTAAGTCGGTACCACTTCATGGATTTTAACCCAATATATGGTGAGGTGTTCTTGAGAGATACCTGCATCCCTAATTTTAATGGAGACCAGCTATTGATCCTTATAAGGATGTATCCTTAATACCTGTCAAATAATTCAGATATTTGAACACATGTGTCCAGCAATTAGGCTTAACAGGAAGCATATCTGATTATTTTAATCGATTTCTGTAAAATAGCATATGTACTATGATTTTAACACAGTCAGCGGTCTGCCCAGTAGAACATGCTACTTAGAAACTCATATCTTATGGCCCATTACCAAGAGAGCCGGCCCAAGCTTGCTAACTCGGTGCAAGCCTTATAAAACAGCACGAGAGAAAAGATCCCCCTTTCTCCCCCAATCCGCCAAATCGCTTCATCTTCCGAAACCGCACCTAAACTTCGCGCTTCTCCGCTCCGCTATGGTTCGCTGTAGCTCGTGCTCCCAGCCTGAGATTCGCCAAGAACTGCCTCTCAGCGTCAATTCCCAGTAGCCAAAAGCTTCTCCGCCCAGCTCCTCATCTCTAGCGATGCCGAGAGCGCCCTCCAAGCCCTGGCGAGACCGTGGTCTTTACTTCCTTTTTCGATCGCGGTATTTCTCTGCCATCTTCTGATTTCCTCCACCGCCTTCTTGATTTCTATCAAATTGAGCTTGTCAACCTCAATCCCAACTTCGTTCTCCAGATTTGTATTTTCGTAACCCTCTAAGAGGCCTTCCTGGGCATTAGTCTCCATTTCAATCTCTTCTAGTATCTTTTCCCCATTAAACCTCAGCCCTCAAAATCCAAGATTCAGACGATAGGAGGAGCGGGCCTTCAACTTCGCAATTAGATGAAGAAGGCTTATCTCCATGTCCCCTTGAAGACTTCTCTCAAGGGATGGCACCGGGAGTGGTTCTATTGCTCAAATCTCGAGCCCTCCCTGCCCCTTTCACGGGAAATCCACCATCTGTCCTGGAGAGCTGGACTTCAGTGCCGTTGCAAGATGAAATGGGCCAGGTATACATGCTACTGGAGAAGATCAGCACGCTAAAGGGCACAGGGCTGACCGGTCCCTAGGTGGCTAGGTGCTTCTTGAATCACCGAACCTAGCCTCTGAAGGCCAAAAGCTACCTTGGGTTCGATTACCAGGGAAAAAATGATCCATCTCGAGAATATCCCGGCTTCATCGATAAGAACAAAGTTACCAATACCTTGCTCGGTTTCTTCATCAACGGAGTCGTGGAGACTGAAGACAAGGAAAAAGCGCCCAAGCCATACTGCGAGGGCAGGCCCCGGCCAAAGGTAATATATGATGCTGTAGTCATCTTGATATCCATCTGTGACGAGTGATATGAATGTCATTCCCATCTTGCAATGTATGATATCTGGGTGTTTGAAGGAATGTGAAAAATTTGATTCCGACCCCCAAGGCCAGTCGGCCAGTGGGGCCAGGAAATGCCCGGCTAGCCCCTCGGCAGCCCAACCCAGCCCCAAGAGGGTTGGGAAAAGACCAGCGACAGACCAGGCCAAAAAGAATGAAATGCCGAGCAAGGCATCTAGCGATCTGATGATCAAGGACTTCAGCAGCACCACCCCCAGGCCAACCAACCCTAGGACCACACTGCCAAGTGCCGCCACCATCCAGTCGGCTGCGTTAAGTACAACGCCGACTGGGCCAAGTTCTCCACTGCCGACTGCCGCGCCCATGAGCTCGACAGTCGGTAGCTCTTCGCTGCCGACTAGGCTGTCAAGCCCGTCACCGACTACCCCCACCCCCAGCACACAGGGGTGGAGGTTTAAAACTTCCAAGAGGTACGAAAAAATCTTCAGTTTTCAAAATAGCTAGAACAAACTTGTAATATCTTGATTGTTGAATATTTCTGCAGGAAGCCAAGTGATGTTGACCCCAAAGGTTCAGCTCCACCAACCCCCGTAGTAGCTCCTGTCCTGACTGAGGCTAAGCCAGTCGCGCCACAAGCCGAGCTGGAAATCATCCCAGCCCCTGAAGCTGAGTTGATCCACCCGGCCGGGCCACCAGCGTCACCCAGTCGGGACATCGCAATTGAAGCCCCCATCCTTGAGCTCGCCCAAGAGCCCACACCGCCAATTGATCCGAGGCCCAGGACTCTGTTGCCTTCGTTATCGTCATCTTTTGATGAAGACGATCTCCCCAGGCTCGAGGCTCCCCCTACAAACTTCCCCCGGACATTCTATTGGGTTACTCCAGAGGGGGAAGCAGAGAGCTTCGAGCATGATGAGCAGGTGGCCCAGAGAGAAAGGGTTAACTTGATGTACGCCACTATCGCCGCATCAAAGGGGATTCAGGTACGCAGCCAACCTTGCTGTGTTTGCTGATTGGTGGTTCTTCAAGACTTTGCACTTATGTTGCTTGTTTTGCTTGACTTGAATACTCTCTGAGCAGAAAGTGGTCGATCGGTTGGAGAAGATGGGCCGAGTTCTGTCCAAGCTCGCCCCTCAGCTTACCCAACTCCACTAGCTCTAGACTGCCAAGGAAGACCTGGAGAGATCCAACAAGGAGAGGGAGGAGTGGCTGAAGGGATTAGTGGACAAGCTCAGGGACGAGAACTGGGCTTAGGCAGGGACTATTAGAAGTAAGCTTCCCTCTTGCCTGAGTGACCTCAAACAAATCTTCTGCATTGTTGATCGTTGACTCTGTTTGGATGTAGATCTTGAGACAAACCTCAATAACCAGTCCCTGGAAATTGAACACCTGAGGAAGGAGCTGAAAGAGCTCGAGAAGGCAAAGTCCAAGGTGGACACCGACTATGCGAGTAAGTCTCATGACTGTCTTTGTACTCGGTCAGCCTAGCTGTCCTGATATTTTTGATGTCTTTGCCTCTATGTGAGCAACATTCAAAGCCAACTTGTCGATGCTTTGCACCGGCAATAATACTATGGGGGTACTCGGCGATCTGGAATTCGGTGGATTGCAGAGGAACACGAGGGAATTATACTGGTTCAGGCCCTCAATGTGAGGTAATACCCTACGTCCAGTTGAGGTGTTATTCCTCTGAGGTGGATTTGTGATCAATGATCTGGTGTGCCCTCATGGGGCGCCCTGCCTCCCTTTATATACTAGGGGACAGGGGTACATGGTAAGGATCCCAGTCGGATACGACCAAGGGATTTCCTTATTAGAGATAGAATCCTATCCGACTAAGGCTATGTTTCCTTATTGTACAAGGCACAGCCTGCCGGGTGCTATCTTATCTCTAATTACATGATCTGGCCCATCCTCTATCCGAGTGGCCCATGTGCTTGTAGTGAGGTACCCGGGGCCCATGGCTCCCACAGTAGCCCCTGAGACCTTCATAGTTGAGTCACAGCTGATGCCGAGTGCTCATCCTCCACGGTGAAGGTTACCCGAGTGCGATGCTCCCGAGTACTCTTTGTCCGAGTAAGTCTTCCCGAGTCCTGCTTCATGTCAGCTGGCAGCGAGGCTATGAAGGGCTTCATGTAATATATGAATAGTGTGCGCCGAATAGGCGCACCTATTAGGTGTAGCCCCCGACTTTGTGCTTAATTGTGAAGACAATTAAACATAAAGTCAAAGATCTTTAACCTGGAAGTCTTTCCCGAGTAGATTACTACTGGTATATGAGACTCTTCGGTATCATGTCAACCGGAATATAATTTATAGTCTTGCCGAGTAGGAGGCTACTCGTATATAGGACTCTTCGACTTCATGTCAGTCGGAATGTGTGTTTATAGTCTTGCCGAGTAGGATACTACTCGTATATGGGACTCTTCAGCGTCATGTCAGCTGGAAAGGGGGTGTTTATAGTCTTTCCCGAGTGGCGTCCCACCCAGAAGTTAGACTCATCCGCGTCATGTCAGCGGGAATGAAGATTTATAGTCTCTCCCGAGTAGTACACTACTCAAAAGTTAGACTCTTCAGCGTCATGTCGGCTGGAATAACGTTGCTCAGGGCAACTGGTGACCACGCATGTCGGCCAAGTACCATTTTATGAAAAATAAATCCATTGCGTAGTTAGGTGTACTCGAGAGAGATACCTGCATCCCCAATTTTAATGAAGACCAGCTTGTGATCCTTGTAAGGATACATCCTCGAGACCTGGTGGATAAGACAGATACCCAGACATATTTGTTTAGCAATAAGGCTCTCATGAAGCATATCTGTTTACCTCATCGGCTCCTGTTAGTAGCATCAGCGCTATAATTTCAACTCAGCCTGCGGGCGGCCCACAAGGAGCATGCTACTGTAGGAACTCATGTCTTGTCGGCCCAATACCAACTATGCAGGCCTGGGCCCATCTAGTCGGTACAGGCTATAAAAGGATGGGGAGAGAGAAAAAGATTCCATCGTCTTCCCCAAAGCAACCAATCTCTTCATCTTCCACCTTCGCGCCTAGCTTTTCGCCTCCCGCCCGGCTAGGGTTAGCAGCAGCCGTTCCCCACCCGGACTCGGGCGATTTCAATCCTCCTCGTTTATTCCAAGCCCCCGATTTGCTTTCCCCCAAATCTCAACACCTCCAGTCATGCCGAAAGCGACGAATCCTGCGGGTGCGCCAGGGAGTTCTTGGCCGATCTCGGATTGCGGCTCGGTGAAGCTGAGACGGTTGGAGAGCGAGCTGAAGTTGCCCAGCCAAGAAGTGATCCGTTGGCGGTCGGCGAGGGATGAGTCGAGCCCCAACCCCCGGCCTGGTGAAACGGTGGTTTTCGCCTCTATCTTTGATCGGGGCTTGTGTCTTCCGTCGTCTGATTTCTTCCGCCGCATCCTTGATTTCTACGGGCTGGAGTTGGTGCATTAAATCCCAACTCGATCTTCAGATCTCCATATTCGTTACTCTTTGCGAGTGCTTTCTGGGTGTTGAGCCCCATTTCATCCTCTTCCGACACTTGTTCCATGTCAAGCCCAGCTTCCAAGAGTAATATCAGTGTGATTGGGGGGGCTGGTCTTCAACTAAGGAGTGACGGGAAGAAAACATATATCGATTTGCCCTTGAAATCTTCTCTGAAGGGCTGGCACAAGGAGTGGTTTTACTGTGCCGATCTAGCTCCTTCCTTGCGCCCGTTTACTGGTATGCCGCCGGCGGTGTTGCCAAGCTGGTCTTCGGAGCCAACCTTTGAAGAACTGGGCCAGGCACACATATTGCTGACGAAGATAGATGACCTCAAGAGGGCCGGCTTGACAGGGCCCTGGGTAGCTCGTCGTTTCCTGACGAGGCGCTTCCAGCCGCTGAAGCTGAGAAGCGCTTTCGGCTGGGCCTTCAGAGGTAAACACGATCCCGACCGGGTGAGCAGCGAGACAGCGGACAAGGGGGCAGTAACCGATACCCTGTTTGGCTTCTTCTCCGAAGGGGTCGTTGCCACCGAAGATGATAACCGCCGAGTTGCTGCCTATAGCTTCATCCGGCCGCAGACCAAGGTAACCTTCTACTTTCTTCTGTGGTGAACGCCTGTGGAACGATGATTGTTCAACCTTGCGTGTCGGTATCTTGTCGACTTGATTGTAGTGGCATGAGGAATTTGATGAAGATTCTCGTCCATTGTCTACGGCCGCGTCGAGGAAGAGACCAAGGAGTCCCTCTGATGCCCAACCCGACTCCAAGAGAGCGGGGAAGAAGCCAATTTTATATCGGGGCGAGGGGGCCATGACAGCGCGTGCCATGAGCGGTAGCTTGAAGATAAAGGACACCGCTGCCACAACGCCCACGCGGTCGAGTCCCAGGCTGAGAGCAGCTGGCTTGGGCTCGACGGTGTTGTATTCAGCAACAGCGCCGCGAAGGGGCCAACCAGAACAGAGGCCAATTGGGGCGAAGGAACCCGAACCAACCGTACCAGAGTCGAGGCCGACTCAGGCCGATATGCCTTTGTCGTCGTCGACACCGACCGGGGCGAGTGCCGATGCTAGCGCTTCGCTAGAGAGCGGGCACGCTAGCAGGAAGCTGAAGTTTTCCAAGAGGTGCGCTACTCCGAGCATTCTGTAGTCGTTGTATGTTAAAATACAGTCCTGATGTCTTGCTTCGTTGTGCAGGAAGCGGGCCGATATCGACCTCAAAAAGGTCAACCCATCTGCCCTGCTTGATGAGCCCGTCCCAGCCGAGTCAGCAGCAGCGAACACACCTGCCGAGCCGGCGGCCAGCCCGGTTGCTGAAACCGAGGTGGCTCCGACTACAGGGCCACTACCGCCACTCGACCGAGAGGTGGCTGTTGAAACTGAAGCCCCAGCCCCCGAGGCACCATACGTCGCGGAAGCGGGGGACGGATCCCCGAGCCGGTCCCCAGTGTTGTAGGGAAGGTGACGCCGAGGCCAGGACCCCGTCGCCATCATGGTTTTCGTCATCGCCATCGTCGCCGTTGCCGCCGCCACCGGAGATCCCACATTTGCCTCGGATCGAAGCTCCCCCACGTGTGATGCCCCGGACCTTCTCGTGGACCACTCGCGACGGCACTATGAAAAGCTTCAGACTCGATGAAGTCGTCGCAAGGAGAGAGCGCGAGAGCCTGCTTCGTGCCGCCATCAACGGGTCCCAAGGGGTCGCGGTATGATTCTTGTAGTGAAGCTCCAGCAATCTTCTTGTCTTGATGTCTGACTCTGTCGTCGGTTTGTTCCTTGTCCTGAGCAGAAGCTCGTCGACCGCAATGAGGCGATGACAGAGATCCTGGTCGAGATGGCTCCCCACCTCGCGGAATTACAACAGCTCCGGGCATTGAAGGCCGAGATGGAGGCGCGTCACACGAGGAGGGAGGCCTGGCTGAAGAGCGGCGCTGATCAGCTCAGGGCTGAGACGTGGGCCCTAGCCGAGAAGACCAGAGGTAAAATCCTCGAGCATATCTCCCCGACTGGACCGTTGGTGTAATCATCCAGCTACGTCGATCCGACTGCTTGGTGGTGTCATGACTGCGCGATTGAGCTCTTGGCTAATCTGTGGTGCAGACCTCGAAGCGGAGAGGGAGTCGCAGCTGAAGGAGGCCGAAGAAGCCAAGGCCGAGCTTGAAAGAGTCAAGGCCGACCTGACAAAAGCCAACACCGAGCTTGAGCGGGAGAAGTCCGAGTTGGAGAAGGCCGTCGTCGAGCTCGGTAAGGAGAAGGCCGAACTGGAGAAGACCGTGGCCGGGTGGGAGGCCGACTACGAAAGTGAGTCCTCAACCCGACTGTGATCTCAGCCAATACATTAGTCACCCTGTGTGTAGCCGAACCTGACAAGCTTACTTGCCGGCCGATCTGGGCAGGCATGAGAGCCAACGTCCAGGCCCAGTACCGGTTCTACACGGAGGAGATAAGGTCAATCAGGGAGTTCACGGGAGGCCCTCGTCGGGTCCGTGAAGGGGCTCCTTGACCTTTGTGGATCCCCGCTCAGTGGGGACCAGCTGTAGCCAGAATTCCTCAAATAATGGGGCGTCTCGAGGATGCGCCGAGTGCCCTGAAAGGTACTCTAGACGAGCGGGTTGCCGCCGGCGTGGCCCAGACCCTAGCAATGACCAAGTCCATCTACCCGAGGGCGGACATTGAGGCCATCGGGGAGGGATTTTCCGAGGAGACGACGCCCGAGGAAGCGCTGGAGCTGATCTCACAGGCGAAGCCGACTGCTGAAGCAATTACCCGAGACCTGGATCTGTAAAGGCAATATATTTTGTAGTCGGTGTATACATATGCTTTCATATACGATCATGTGTGAATATATGTGTCGTGCCGCCAAACTTATTATTCGGTTGTCATTAGCTTTACCCGACCATGTAGCGTGCACCGAGTTAGTTCGATAGAACTTGATAAAAATCGTTCAGAGGAAGATGCTATACTCGGGCGAACGCATCAGTCGTGGCAGGCTTCATAACCGAGGTGAGATAAGCTTGGTATGTTATTGACAGAACACATATATACATGCAGCCCCCGACTCACTACTCGATTGGAACAAGCGGCGTAGTGAGTCAGGAAAACTGTACACATGGAAAAAGTAAAACTCAGGTATAGAAAGGACGTAGCTGTTCTATATTCCATGAGTTGGTAATGAGGACGCCGTCTTTGGTCTTCAGTCGGTAGGCGCTGGCCGCGTGACCTCGGCTATAATGAACGGGCCCTTCCCAGATGGGGGATAGTTTATGCCTGTCCTTGGTGGTTGGTTCTTCCTTAGAACGAGATCTCCGACCAAAAAGGCACGGCCACGGACATTGCATTGTGCCGCCCGAGGTAGCGACGCAGGCCTTGAAGATACCTTGCCGATGGATTGTTGCGGCGTCTCTGCTTTTCCAGCTGATCTAATTCGATCAGTCGGTGCTATTCGAATCGTCTTCGAGTAACCGGACTCGCGGAGAGCAACTGTATCTCAGTCATCGGTAGCATGGCCTCAGTACCGTAGACCAGGAAGAAAGGGGATTGCCCTGTTTGCCGACTAACGTGGTTCTGAGAGACCAGAGAACGGATGGCTAGTTTTGTACCCACCGACCGCGTTCTATGGTTGTAGTCGGTCGTATATCTGGCCTTGATGCCTTGTAAGACCATCCGTTGGCTCGCTAAACCTGCCGTTGCTCCGCGGGTGTGCCACAGAGGCATAGCATCTTGATGCCGAAGTTGTCGCAGAAATCTTGGAATAGGGCCTGCCGCGACCTGAGTGCCGTTGTCGTTATGATCGGTTAGGACCCCCCAAACCGGTATATGTATGTTCAAGATGAAGTCCTTTGCTCGTGCCGCTGTGATTGTTGCGACAGGTTTAGCTTCAATCCACTTGGTGAATTTATCCACTGCGACGAATAATGTGTGAACCCTCCTGGCGCTTTCTTGAATGGCCCGACCATGTCGAGCCCCCATACTGCGAATGGCCAAGGAGATAGGGATAGTCTGGAGTTCCTGGGCGGGAAGATTTGTCTGTCTTGGCGAAGAACTGGCAACCCTCGCACTTGCGAACGATATCTTTGGCGTCTGTGACTGCGGTAGCCAGAAGAATCCCTGCCGGTAAGCTTTTCCGACTAACGTCCTGGATGCACGTGGTTGCCACAATATGCCCGAGTGGATTGAATGCAGGATCTGCTGCCTTCCTCGGGTGGTGACACAGCGCATGAGACACCGGATGCGCTCCTTCGTAACAGGTCCTCTCCGACTAGCAGGAAGCTTTTGCTTCGACGCTTAATTTGCTCGGCTTGATTGCGATCTTCTGGGAGTTCATCGTCCAGGAGGAATTAGGAGAGGACCCCTCCAGTCTTGACATATGTGCAGCACTTCGTCGGTGGTCGGGGTAGGCTCGCTCCCGACTGCTCTTGTGCCGGTTTCTTCTTGACTGATGGCTCCATAAGTTGCTCGACAAAGATTCCAGTCGGAACCCGCTTCTCGCTGGATCCCATGTTTGCCAGCTCATCGGCCGCGTCGTTGTATTGACGCAGGACGTGTGTGATTTCCAGCCCGTCGGAACTTGTTTTCCAACATTGCGGACCTCCTGACAGTATGCCGCATTGTGTCGTCGAGACATGTCAGTCTTTCATGACTTGGTTGACCACGCGTTGGGAGTCTCCGTGCACAACCCAGTCGACGTATGCCGAGTGATGGCGCTGCGGAGCCCGTGAACAAGAGCCTCGTACTCGCGACGTTGTGGGAAGCCGGGAATGGATTTGTAGTACGTACTTGCAACTTTTCGCCAGTGGGGATGTCAGTTATGACACCCAGCCCCGGCACCGTCCGATCCGTAAGGAACAGGAATCGAAGTAACATTGTCCAGTACGCTAGCTTTGTTGTTGGTGTTGGGAGTTGAACTTCTGTCCACTCGCCAGCGAGTCGGCTAGAGCTTGAGATTTGATGGCTGTCCGAGGCTGAAACGGTGATGTCAAATCCATCAGCTCGAGTGCCCCATTTAGCGATCCGGCGGTGCCTCGCGATTATGAAGACATCCCCGAGTGGAAACGCTGTGACACCGTGACTTGATGTGCTTGAAAGTAGTGCACCAGCTTTCGGACTGTGAATGAGTAGGCCAAAAGTATAAGCAGCTTCTGGACCTGCGGGATTGTAATTTGAATGGAGTCCCCGCGAAGACCTCGCTGAAAATAAGATTGGCCGATTGTATTTTTTGAAAGAAGAATGACCCTGTTCGGATCGCTCCACTACCAGCACCGTGCTAGAAATGACTACCTGTGTTTTGCCGCCAGGATAAAAGCATTATGGTTCCCTTGGGAGGTACGGTGACGCTAGCACGGGGGGTCCCAGATGTGAGGAATTCTTTGAAGATTTGTCGAAGGCTTGCTGGGCTTCCGGGGTCCACTGAAAGGTGTCCCCTTTTTGAGGAGCTTGAAGAAGGGCATGCCCCGTCGCCCAGCCGGAGATAAACCGACTGTAGTGCCGCCATGCAGCCTGTCAGCTTCGTGGATGTCTTTGAGGTTTGGTCGGGGCGCCATAAGTCTTGATGGACGTTGACTTTCTCCGGGTTAGCCCGATGCCGCGGTGCGAGACGATTGAAGCGCGTAACTTCCCAAACGGCACCCGAAGGTGCACTTGGTCCGGGTTCAACTTCATCTTGAATCTTCGAAGGTTTTGGAAGGTTTCTTCCAAGTCGGCAATGAGGTCTTGTCTGGATTTAGACTGATCACCACATCCGTCGACGTAGGCTTCACGTGCGCCGATCTGAGTATGCAGACACCGCTGATAGCCCTTGGGTAGGTTGCGCTTGCGTTTTTCAGAGCCGACGGCATTGTGATATATAGCAATACGCTCCAAACGGCGTGATGAAAAGAGTGTCTTTAAACAGTCTTTGTTCCTCAAGCTAATGATATATCCGCCGTCGAATAACAGTCTGATGAGAAAACTGGTATGGTCGCACCCCGCGTGGAGTCACCACCTGAATCTTATCCTGGGAAGACCAAATGGGTCTTGGGCACGCTTTGTTGAGGTCCTGGATGTAGTCGACGCACATGCGCCATTTACCGTTTTCTTCCGGACCAGGACGTTTTGCCAGCCAGTCCCGGTGGTAGAGCTTCCTTGATGAAGCCGGCTGCGAGGAGCTTGGTGATTTCCTCCCGGATAGCGTGCTTGCGGTCATTTTGAGGCGAAGCGCCGCAAGGCTCGTTGTTTGTTTGACCGGCTCTTGGCGTCTGGCTTTACGTGTAGCGGCGTGCTCGATCACCTCCCTTGGTTACGCCGGCATGTCGGACGGTTTCCACGAGCGAAGGAGATATTTTTGTTGGCTTGTAGGAAGGTGACGAGCGCGTCTTCCTATTTTGGGGTCGAGTCGGTCCCGACTAAGGCAGTCTTGGAGGGGTCGGAGGGTCCTTTATGGGGGATCTTTTTTCGTGTCAGAGTCCGTCCGCTGAAATAGTCTTCCGACGTTCGCTGCTTTTTTCGCCGGAACTGGATCGCCTTGGTCGATTCGGATTGTAGCGGCTTGCGGATGCTTTTCGCGCCCGACTGCCGCTTCTTGTGTTTTGAGCCAGCTCGCAGCTCTCCTTGTCGCAGGTGAAGGCTTGCTTAGCGTCGCGCGGAGGGAGAGGACTCCTGCTGGCCCGGGCATCTTCAGCTCCATGTATGTGTAGTGCTGTATCGCCATGAATCTGGCGACGGTCGGCGTTCCCGTCGTCCGAGTATCGTCGTGATACAGTGCGGTCTCGAAGTCGCGACCTCGAAGGAGATGTTTTCTGTGCGCAAGTCTTTGTCCCGCGTGTCGAGGTCACCGGCTAAGGTTTATGTGCCCCGATGGGGTTGATGACAAGCCGGGGATTATTACTCTCATGGAAGGGCGCGGTTCTGCGCTCGCCGTTAGTTTACTGCAACGAGAATGTCTCATCTCCTCGTCCAAAGTCTTTGGCGAACAGGATGTTGAGCGCTCACTGCTCCGTCGATGAGGGTTTCTTCAGCTAATAGTTTTTGACGACCGGGTCTAGGACGATCGCTAGTGGGTATCGTCCGCACAGGTGGGGAAACCCTATCTGTGGTGATGACGCGCGCCGCTTTCCGGTTGAAGGTGATAGCCATCTCTGACCAGCGCAGGTATTGGCGGGGTATCCGTTGTGCGAGACCGCGTTAATATCCCCGCGCTGATAGCTTCTGCCTCTGCGCTTGGATTCGTACGCGAGTGGCCCCCCGAAGATGTGGTTGAGTTCGGCTTGGGGTCTGGAATAAGTCATCAGCTGGACCGAGTCTGATAGCTTGTGTCCTTGTCGCGCCAGATGATAAAGCCCTGCTCGGAGGCAAACTTCATTGAGCATGTGGCTCTTTGGCCGCGTGCCGGCCCCCTTGGTGTGAAAGGGGACAGCCCCGCTCATGACTTCTGTAGTCGTTGTTCCAGCGTGGGGCCGCGGACCGACTGCGCTCCATGTTAGCCACCTCGTTGTCTGACCCGCTTGTGCTTGCTGGGCTTGTTCTGAGGCGGTTCCGTTGTCGGCTTTTGCCCTGTTGTCTTTTTGTCGGCGGTTCCTTCTTCTCGTCGAAGGCCTCTGCGACGGCTTCAGCTGAGTCGGCGTATTTGTTGGGCCATGTCGAAGAGAGTCGGACTTGATGGTGGCTTCCGAGTGAACTTCGCGGATGAGCGGGGCGTCTTTTACTCCCTTGCGGAACGGCGGCGATGACGACTCTCTTGTGCTTGGGATTTATTGCGCTTCTCGGAAACTGTTTGATGAATTCGCCGTAGAGGGGACTCGTTTTTTTCTGATGCAGTTGTAGAGGTCGTGCTCGGAGCCGGTCTCTCGTAGGTCCCTGGAAGTTAGCGATGAACCGCTCCCTGGTTGTCCCCAGGACCGATCGACCGCTTGGGAGGCCTGTCAGCCATGTTCTCGCCGAGTCGGATAACGCGACGTGGGAGGTAGTTAGCCATGGCTCTGCATGTCGCCCCCAGCAGCTTGAACTGCTAGGACGTAAACGGTGAAGCCAGGACTTCTGGGTTGGTCTTGCCGTCGTACTTTTCAATTCCGGTAGGCTTAAAGCCGACTGGCCATCGGACGTCCTGTAACTCCCGAGTAAGGCTGGGATGCCTTCATTATCGTGAGGAATCCGGGCTTCGGTTTTGCGGTGTAGCCGCTCGTGGTGGAACCGAAGCGCTCGTGTTCGTGCCTCCAGTCGCGGCGTTCATCCCTTCGCGCTCTTCGCGCCGGGCGTTTTTATTGGTGTGGCGAAGATCGCGTTGTAACCAATCGAGGTCTTGATTGGGTCGGCGGTCGTCATTCAGGGTGACGCCGCCCAGTTGTCGCAGTTGGTTTGCCGAGCGTTGTTTTGCGGGATTCTTCATGTGGGTGTGAGCCGGTGCCCTCTTCGTGGCTGCATGCGAGCTCCGGCGCTGCGAGGCGTCGACGGTCGTTAAGTGAGTGTTGCACTGACTGTTCTTGTGCGGCAGGCAGTGAAATCGCCCGCGCAGAAAAAAAAAAAAAAAGAAATAAATAAAAACAGTACTATCGCCTTCGATCTTGCGGCGATGGTTAGGCTGCCGCTGATGGTCCGGCCCCAAACTGGAGCGCGGTCCAGCAGGCAGTGCGACAGCCACGAGTTTGTTTGCGTGACGAACATCGTTGCGACCGACTCTCTGTTCGAGGATCTGCTGTACTGAGCGCTCGCCCGAGCTCTGTCGAAAGACGTCATTGCGAGTTGTCGGCTTGGCACTCTTTGTTGTTTAGTCGGAGCGCCGTCCTCTTGACTGCTCCCATTGCCAGTCGGCGGCACCCGGAAGTGGGCGTTGAACCATGAACGATCTGCGGGAGGAGGAAGCTTGCCAAGTGTGAGTAGCCGAGATCTGAGTGCCGAACCGCCACCGATCTTGGGTCGGAGCCCCGAGTAGCTTCATCGGAGTTGTAGGCGACTCGACCTCCCTAGATACCAATCTTGAAATGGTCATGGACCGTGTCAAACTTAAGCTCGCTGCGGGGTACTGAGTCCGTGCCGGCGGGTTGTAGATTGAACAGCGTCGCGAATCGTAAGGAGATGCGATCTCTCGCTTCTGATAACCCGCTGGCGACAAGGACTAGGCGGAGTCGCCGACGCGAAGAGAAGCTTTCTGATATCGGCGATGGTGACGCTTCGTAGTAGATCGTCGACGCATGCGAGGGTGATGCGAAGTCCCTAGGCCGACATGGCGCACGCGGCTGGTTCCTCGAGTCGGCAAGCAGTCGTATTCTGCCTAGCCAAAGAGTTGCCGATTGATCGGCGGACGAAATCAAGTGGATCCCGAAGTGATGGTGGTTCAACCGTTGGAACTGCTAGTTCACTCCTGACTCGTGTTGATGGGATCCATCGATCATCTATTGATGAAAAACTCCCGGTCGCCCTACCTGAGCGCGGCCAACTGATCGATGCTTTAGCACCGCATACGCATGGCGAGGGAGCGATGTACTCGGCGATCTGAATTCGGTGGATTGCAGAGGAACACGAGGAGGAATTCGGTTATACTGGTTCAGGCCTCAATATGTGACCGGTATTACCCTGACGCTCCAGTTGACGCACCGGTGTTTTGCTCTAGATGTGATTTGTGATCTAAGCATCTGCGTGTGCCCTCATGGGTTCGCCTGCATTTCCCCTTAATTACTAGGACAGGGTACATGTATAGGCTCACCAGCTCGGGATCGACCAAGAGAGATTTCCTTATTAGAACTAATCCACTTCCCTAAGGCTATGTTCTTATTGTACAAGTGCACGCCATGCCGGGCGGTGCTATTCTTGATCTCAATACATAATCTGGCACCTCGCTCTATCTCGAGTGCGCCGTGCTGCTGTGAGTGACGTAGTACCGGGGTCCCATGGCTCCCACACAACTCGCAGATCCAATTTCGTGCCCTTCGTAGAAGACTCCAGGTGATCAACGAATCTACAGCAAATCCATTGGTCGATTATGCGAAGACCCTTGTTGCTATCATGTAGCGACCTTGGCGGTCGAGTTCCGAGTCACAATCCCAGTGCCATGCGTCCTTGAGGAGCCCCAGGCAGTTCCTAAAGAAGTACTTAGGCATCGACGTTCCCGTTAGGATTGCCAGACTAGCCATGACCAGTCTCTCTACCTCGGGTAATCATCGATTTGGCAATTGGTGGAAGCTTATCTGAGGCACCACCCGGAGAAGGCTTGGAGTTGAGAATCAGCCAAGGTAGAGAGCCGAGTTACAAAAGATCTAGCTGAAGATTGCCTATGTAAATAAGCACAATTATGAGTGGTGTTTCATCCAAATAATATGTGAATATATGTAAATACTTACATATTATCGTTACGTCGTGCCGGTTTGCATTCCTCCGAGACCTCTTAGTGATATGCCCTAAGGCAACATGGAGATGTTGAGATATATCACATGCTCATTTATAAGGTATTGATTTGTTCCTTGAGATGAATTTATCAATATGATCAATTGATACGTGAGCTAACATTGACACTCTTATGTCCAAATGTTACTATTTCCAAGGATATCCCTAATCATAATACTAATCATGAGGAATACAAATATGATCGCCATCTAATATCAAGCAGTATTGTATTCGATTAATATTCAAGATTCTCAT
This sequence comes from Oryza meyeriana var. granulata, assembly GCA_003991445.1. Taxonomy (NCBI): domain Eukaryota; kingdom Viridiplantae; phylum Streptophyta; class Magnoliopsida; order Poales; family Poaceae; genus Oryza; species Oryza meyeriana. Next base: position 443 of record RYFJ01000189.1, on the reverse strand, counting down.
GGATCATGGTAGAAGATACCAAATCGATAATACTGGACTATGTTAGTGACATATCGTTGGATGCCACCATGTGAACCTGCAGAATTTTACATGTCATCAGTTCAATCCAAGAGTGTTTATGAGACTCTGTGTATTGGATCGATTCTGAGTTCCCAACATACGTAGTGCTTATTTGGGACTACAAGACCTACTCCTACCTGCGGTAGTCAAAAAAGTATCTTCTTGGGTTGCTATGAAACATGTAGGATGGACTGTTGATATGACCAAGAGTTAGAATTTGCCCTGCACTCCTTAGGGAGCATGATATCTTGGCCCCGCATGAATAGCTTATGTAAGTGCATGCCATGCTAGGTGATTTGACGTGTACAATAACCAGTATTGTAATCCATACAGAGATCGAGAGAGTGATTGACTATTAAAGAGAAAACTATTGTCTCGCCTTT
>RYFJ01004482.1:0-43309 GCA_003991445.1 Oryza meyeriana var. granulata | reverse complement strand
ATGATGGATCACGAACTGGACTCAAACACAATCTAAGCAGCAACTCGAACTCGACCTAGGACACAAACTCAACACTACGGACTCTGAAATAGAATTACTTTGCATAAGAAATAAAAAAGCTTGGCTAATGTGGTTGTAGGACAAGGAAAACCTACGACTACCAATTTTGTTTTTGTGGCCTTTTTCTGGACTTTTATGTACAGGAACCAAAAATTGAAACAGGACGGAAAAGATGATACCTAACGGGCAACCTCAAAAAAACGTCGCTCTGATATACCACTTGATGGCAACTGGGTGGCTCCGACTCTTTTCCATTTTAGGTAAGGATAACTCTCAATTTGGGTAGAGAATTGACACTCACGATCTGGCTTCTGATCACGAGACCCGAACCCTGTAATCGCAGCACACCACGTCTCTTCTTGTTATCAACCGTTCACTACCCAGCTTTGATGTCCTCTTTTTTTGCACGATTGTGTTTACTGAAGGCTATCCGTCAATAAATACTGCATTGCGATAAACCCGACTCTTAACGATGTTGTTCCGGCTACTGTATATATATGGAGTTTGGGATGAATGTCCTATGGTTGAACCCTAGTCTGCACACACCCCTTTGAGCTTAGCCCAGCTCGACACAATTACAAGGCCCAAGGCCTAAAAACAGACTCGGACTGGAAGAGGTAATTTGTCTTTTTGACAATTTCGGACAGCTCAGGAGGAATTTTGATGTGGGACTAAAACCATCTGAAAGTAGACTCCATAAGCTTTCCAACAAGTACTCATGGGCCCCGAGAGTCCTTCTGGATCAGCGGCTAGGTCCGTTTGAAATTGATGCTATCAGGAGGCCCGAATCCGAATCCAAAACCTGTAGAACTTCATATCTTGCCTTCTATAGACCAAAAGTGACGTGGTTATGTAGGAGTAGATTTGGGTATGGTCTTGGTTTGGTCCCCAATCAACTTCTTTTATCATCCATGTGTTTCTTACACTCGGTCTCTTTCCCTTCACTTAAGCAAGTATCTCTGTAAACGAGAACACACAAAACTCATAGTGCAGTAATGGCTGTTCAAATATAGAACACGTAAATCTTACATAGAAAGCATGCACCTTTGGTTGATGAATACATAAGATAGCTATGGTCATATCCCAGCTAGTGATGTCCTCATGAGCCCCTCTGTCCTCTCTCTCTCCTGTAGCACTGGTCCCACCTACCAGCATCCACTCTCTCTCATCAGCCGGCCCCACTTGTCAGCTTCTCTGTTCCCTCTCTCTTTTACTGTTCCAACTAGTCCCATGTGTCAGCCACAATGCTGCTCTCTCTCCCGACCCGAGGGCCCCACTTGTCAGCCTCTGAACATTTTTATTTCTTTTCTCAAATAGTTTTAAATCCTTTTTATTTTCAGAAATTTATCTAAACTTTGAAAATTCATAACTTTTAAACCGTAGCTCCGTTTGAGCCCATTCAACTCTCAAAATTTTTCTAAAAATGAGATTTACACATTGGCACTATTAGTTGTATAAAATAGGTTCTGATTCTTGGTGTTTTTGCATGTTTTCTTTTGTGACGCTTAGAGGCCGTTCCCAAGGAGTCGCCGCAAGAAGATTTTGTCGATGACACGCAAGACCTCAAGCAAGGCAAGTCACCCTTGACCATATTGGACCCATGATTTAAAATCTATTTTAATTTCTAAAACTCGCATAATTAGGAGCACGACTTTTATCGGCTATGAATCGTAATCGAATCCATCCGGCCTAACCCAATTGCTTCATTTGACCCTGCCTTGAATAAATTGTTACCCTGTCCTTTGTAACCTTGTCATCTTGATATTTGTACTTGTGTACGGATGTCGATGACCCCCTTTACCTAAAATAAAACATGACGATGGGAAAATCATGGTTTTTACATAAAATGACTATTTAATCCTCGACACCCTTGGTCAAGAGTTTGCGAAATAAAATGGTTTTATAAAATTTGGTCATGGGACGTCGCTGCCTGTGTGGCTTCGGCTCTGCATGATTTTTAAGGACCGTTTCCTTAAGGAATTGCACTGAGCATAAAACAGTGTGACCACACGGGTGGAATGGGACACCCCTGGCCAAGTAACTAGTGTTCCCAGGATGATTTTCGGTTGCTAATAAATGTGGGACTGGTTGGTTGCCAAGAGGGCGATATACTCCCATCCCTGAGTACGAGAAATGAGTTCCTGGTACTTGGTTGAGAGTGAGAACCCATTTATAGGGCAACGTGCTATCCTAGGAAGGCTTTGGAAAGGCCTTGTCATGAACCTCCCCACTTGGCCAGTGTGGGAGTAAGCTCACATCGTATGGGAAAGCATACACCCTTTGCAAAAGTCTCTCTATGAACTGTTCAAACAGCCATGCCCACGGTTACGGGTGAATGTGAAGTGATTCCTCTAGCGTAGAGTTTATTTTGTAAATATCTATGCAATTGTTTTGCGGGTTGAAAACCGTTACCAGAATCGGTCTGTGTGACTGATGGATGGCCTGTGTAGCCTGAAACGGGCCTGTGTGACCCGGGGTGTTGGATGACACTAGAGTTGAGTTGTTTGAGTTAAGTGACAAGTTTTGAGATAAAGAGAATCCACCTAAATGGAGGTACCAGAGGAGGGTACGCTCCGAATCGGAATTGTGACAAGTCTCAGACTTGTGGAATGGGTTGAGACGCGAGTCTCTTCCCGACTAACTTAACTGTGGTGAGTTGTTACAAAGCAACTCGTGGAATGGATTGAAGCGTGAGCTTCTTTTGACAACTTAAAGAGCACACTTAGAGTTTTTAAACCACAAAGTCTTTAAAAACCCCTCTTGCAAAAATAACCCTAACCTTCCTCTGCTAAACCTTGCATGCCACATAATTTCCGTGACTTGTTGAGTACCTCGTGTACTCATCCTTTCTTATCTTCTCCCAGAAGTCTACGAAGATGAAGACCCTACCCTCAGCAAGTTCTACCAAGATCAAGTCGAGTACGAGGAGTTTATGGTTTCGCTCTAGGTCCCCAAGCCATGCTTGTGGGTATAGGTCTACCCGTGTATCTCCGCTGCCTACTTTTGTAATGTATCGTTGCATGTCTTGGGGTCTGTCCGAGGCTGCAACTTATGTAAGGACTATGTTCAATAAATAAAGCAGGTTTGGCTGTGGTCCACTGATGTCCTGTATGTACCAGCTAATCTCCTGGGACTGGTACAGGTATTACAGGTAATGACATTTCTCCTCTATTAACCTATACGGGTTAGCGGGAGAGGGGCGTTACACGGTATAATATACTCATGATGAAGTCCTTTGCTCTTGCTGCTATTATGGTAGCAACGGGTTTTGCCTCAATCCACTTTGTGAATTTATCCACTATGACGAACAAGTGTGTGAACCCTCCTGGCGCTTTCTTGAAAGGCCCAACCATGTCAAGCCCCCATAGTGCAAAGGGCCAAGAGATTGGGATGGTTTGAAGTTCTTGGGCTGGAAGATTTGTTTGTCTTGCATAGAACTGGGAACCCTCGCAGGTGCGAACTATGTCTTTAGCATCTGTTACTGCTGTTGGCCAGAAAAATCCCTGCCTGTAAGCCTTTTCGACTAATGTCCTGGATGCGGCATGATTGCCACATATGCCCGAGTGGATTGATTGCAGAATTTGGTTGCCCTTGTCGGGTGAGATGCAACGCATGAGGACTCCGGATGCACTTCTTCGGTACAAGTCTTCTCTGACTAGTAGGAAACATTTGCTTCGATGTTTGATTTGTTTGGTTTGAATGCGAGGAGTTCATCATCCAAGAGGAATTTGAGAACAGGAGTCCACCAATCTTGAGATATGATCAATACTTCTTCTGTTGCCAGGGTAGGTTCTGCCCCTGACTGTTCTGGTACTGGTTTCTTCTTGACCGATGGCTCCATTAGTTGTTTGATGAAAATCCCAGTCAGGACCACTTCTCTCTTGGATCCCATGTTAGCCAGTTCGTCTGCAGCATCGTTGTATTGTCATAGAACATGAGTTATCTCCAGCCCGTCGAACTTGTTTTCTAGCTTTCTGACCTCCTGACAGTATGCCGCCATGGTATCGTCGAGACATGTTCAGTCTTTCATGACTTGGTTCACCATGAGTTGAGAATCTCCATGCACAACCAGTCGGCTGATGCTGAGTGATATAGTAATGCGGAGCCCATGGATGAGCGCCTCGTACTTGGTGACATTGCGGGAAGCCAAAAAGTGAATTTGGAGAACATACTTGAGTTTTTCACCGGTGGGTGACGTCAGTACAACGTCGGCTCCGGCACCGCCGATCCCTAGAGAACCATCAAAGTACATTGTCCAGTACTCTAGCTTGTCTGTTGTTGTAGTCGTCTGAACTTCTGTCCACTCGGCCACAAAGTCAGCTAGAGCTTGAGATTTGATTGCTATCCGTGGCTGAAAGGTGATGTCGAACACCATCAACTCGAGCGCCCATTTAGCGATTTGGTCAGTGGCCTCGCGATTGTGCAGGACGTCCCTGAGTGGATACGAGGTGACCACCGTTGTGGGTACCGTAGCCCGTGAGACCTTCATAGTTGAGTCACAGCTGATGCCGAGTGCTCATCCTCCACGGTGAAGTCTTTCCGAGTGCATTGCTCCCGAGTACTCTTTGTCTGAGTGCTTCTTCTCTCGAGTCCTGCTTCATGTCAGCTGGCAGTGAGGCTATGAAGGGCTCCATGTAGAAGTATGAATAGTGTGCACCGAATAGGCGCACCTATTAGGTGTAGCCCCCAACTTTGTGCTTAATTGTGAAACAATTAAACATAAAGTCAAAGATCTTTAACCTTGTAGTCCTTCCCGAGTAGATTACTACTGGTATATAAGACTCTTCGGTATCATGTCAACCGGAATATGATTTATAGTCTTGCCGAGTAGGGAACTACTTGTATGTGCGACTCTTCGACTTCATGTCAGTCGGAATGTGTGTTTATAGTCTTGCCGAGTAGGATGCTACTCATATATGGGACTCTTCAGCGTCATGTTAGCTGGAAAGAGGGGTTTATAATCGCGTCCCACCCAGAAGTTAGACTCGTCCGCGTCATGTCAGCGGGAATGAGAAATTTATAGTCTCTCCCGAGTAGTGCACTACTCGAAAGTTAGACTCTTCAGCGTCATATCAGCTGGAATAATGTTGCTCATGGCAACTAATGGCCACGCATGTAGGCCGAGTACCACTTTATGAAAATAAATCCACGGCGTGGTCAGGTGTACTTGAGAAAGATACCTGCATCCCCAATTTTAAGGAAGACCAGCTTGTGATCCATGTAAGGATATATCCTCGAGACCTGGTGGATAAAACAGATACCCAAACATATATGTTTAGCAATAAGGCTCTCATGAAGCATATCTGTTTACCTCATCGGCTCCTGTTGGTAGCTCCAGTGCTATACTTTCAACTCAGCCTACGGCGGCCCACATGGAGCATGCTACTGTAGGAACTCATATCTTGGTGGCTACTACCAAATAAGCCGGCCTGAGCTGACCTACCCAGCATAGCCCTATAGAAGTATCATCCATCGCATGTCAGGATGAGTTTTTTGGTGTCGGTAACCGCAATCAGCCAGAGAAATCCTTATTTGCAAGCCTTTCCGACTTACGTTCTAGATGCAACCTGGTTGCCACATAAGCCTGAGTAGGTATATTGCAGGATCTGCTTGCCCTCCTCAGGTGTGACGTGGTGCATGAGAACCCCGAATTCGCTTTGACGATGTAAGTCTTCTCTGACTTGGGTAAAGCCGAACAAGGTACCCGAACCTTGCATTAGCAGAGGGTTCAGCTGGCGACCCTCATGGGGCGTACCCTATCCAACAGAGTTATGGCCAAATAAGGTACCCGACCCTTGCATTAGCATGGGATTCGGCTGGTGACCCTCATGGGGCATACCCGATCTGACAGAGTTGTGACCAAATAAGGTACCCGAACCTAGCATTAGCATAGGATTCGGCTGGCGACCCTCATGGGGTGTACCTCACCCAGTCGAGTAGTATACGACCCCCAACTAGCGCCGGAGGTCGGTCATCAGCTCACATGGAGCGTAGCCGGGGAAGATGTCGTCTCGACTGGTGCAAGTACTCGGTTAGTAGCCCTCGTGGAGCATCCCTAGTGTATTTTGGTAGACTTGTCCAGCCCCTGAGCGTAGGAGATAGGCTCGTAGCCCTGTGTTCCTGTCACGCGTATCCGGAGCTGGCCCTGCGCTATAAAGATACCGGATGAGTAGCATCTGATGATGAAAACAATCACCCGAATAAAATGTATTTTACAATATATGTAAATACGTGTTCTTCATCTTACTGATATTAATTTCTCCAAGTAGTTGACCCCTTACGTTTAAGCACTCTGCCCGACTAATCATAGCCCCCTAGCGCCGGGAGTTGGCTCATGGCTCTTTCCCAGACACGCGTTTTGGGTGACTTGAGTTCGTCTTTCATGGAGCAAAGTTTCATGGATCAGAATTTATGCTACTCGAATACTTTTGCAATCATTTAAGAGAAAAAGACCGAAAAAAGTGCAGCTTGTGCACCTATTAGGTGTAAGCGGCTGCAGCAATGGCAAGGCCAAATGAAGAACTATTTATCAGAGAGCGACTTAGCTGTTCGGTATTTGGGAGTGGGGATGCCATCCTTGTGTTTGGGCTTTTGAGCCCCCGAGCTTGTCACTTGTTGTCCTGATAATCTTCAGTTGTTGAAAGTCGAAGACGGTTGTGACCGATTGCCACAATGAAGCCGTCTGACTTGTGTTTGTGACTCCCAACTTTAGTCAGGACCGCGTCGTTGGTGCCCTCCCGCTTCTTTTGTTAGGATGCCTTCTTATCATCGAGGGCCTCAGCCACAGCGTCAGCTGAGTCGGCGTACTTGTTTGCCATGTCGAATAAAGCCTTGACAGAGTTAGGAGGCTTCCGCATGTATTTGTTGATGAACGAGGTGTTTTTGACTCCTTTTCGAAAGGCGGCGATGACGACCTCATCCTTGATCATTGGGATTGAATTCTTCTTCCCAGAGAACCTCTTGATGAAGTCACGAAGAGACTCGTTCTTCCTTTGATGTAACTGACACAGGTCGTACTCAGAAGATGGCCTCTCGTATGTTCCCTGGAAGTTGGCGATGAGGCGTTCCCAGAGTTCTCCCTAGGAGCCGATTGATTGCTTGGGAAGTCCTGTTAGCCATGTCCTCGCTGAGTCGGCTAAAGTGACTGGGAGGTAGTTAGCCATGACTTTGTGATTTCCTCTAGCTGCTTGGATCGCCAGAGTGTAGACCGTGAGCCAGGACTCGGGATTGGTCTTGCCGTCGTATTTGTCGATGCCTATAGGCTTGAAACCCGACGGCCAGTCGACCTGTTGTAGCTCCTGGGTGAAGGCCGGTATGCCTTCGTCTTCATGAGGGCTCCGACTCCGAATTCGGCGGCGAAACCGCTTATGGTGGAGGCCGAAACGCTTGTTCTTGTCTTCCAGTTGGCGTTGTTCATCTTCTTCTCGTTCACGGCGCCGAGCGATGATGTCATGCCGAAAGCCGCGCCGTAGTCGATCTCGGAGGTCCTGATCATCCCGACGGTTGCTTTGACGTCGCTAGTTGTCGTTGGGGTTGCCGAGTGACGCCTGACGTGCCTCCGTATGCGGCTGACTAGAGCCAATCGCTCGGTGTCGCTTTGAGGTAGATGAGACTGCCGTTGGGGATGTCGACCGGTTGGTCGGTATGAGGGTATCACCCAACTGTTGGTGCTGCTGACATGCAGTAGCGGTAAGCATGGCTTTTATCCTTGCGATCGTCGGGGTGGCCTGGTGATCAGGCCCGAACTGGAGTGTCGATACACTCCAGTTCGGGCCTGATCACCAGGCCACCCCGACGATCGCAACTCCAGTTACATCAAAGAACAAGTACGACCTGTGTCAGTTACATCAAAGGAAGAACGAGTCTCTTCGTGACTTTATCAAGAGGTTCTCTGAGAAGAAGAATTCAATCCCAATGATCAAGGATGAGGTCGTCATTGCCGCCTTTCGAAAAGGAGTCAAAAACACCTCATTTATCGACAAATACACGCGGAAGCCTCCTAACTCTGTCAAGGCTTTATTCGACATGGCGAACAAGTACGCCGACTCGGCTAATGCTGTGGCTGAGGCCCTCGATAACAAGAAGGCATCCTGACAAAAGAAGCGGGAGGGCACCAACGACACGGTCCCGACTAAAGTTGGGAGTCGCAAACATAAGTCAGACGGCTTCATTGTGGCAATCGGTCGCAACCGTCTTCGACTTTCAACAATTGAAGATTATCAGGACAACAAGTGACAAGCTCGGGGGCTCAAAAGCCCAAACACAAGGATGGCATCCCCACTCCCAAATACCGAACAGCTAAGTCACTCTCTGATAAATAGTTCTTCATTTGGCCTTGCCATTGCTATAGCCGCTTACACCTAATAGGTGCACAAGCTGCACTTTTTCTGTCTTTTTCTCTTAAATGATTGCAAAAGTATTCGAGTAGCATAAATCCTGATCCGTGAAACTTTGCTCCATGAAAGATGAACTCAAGTCACCCAAAACGCGTGTCTGGGAAAGAGCCATGAGCTAACTCCCGGCGCTAGGGGCACTACTAACTTCTGACCCTTATGCCACGCTTTTTTGTTGCAATGGCGAGATTTGGTTGCAACAAGGGTTGTTATCGCAATGATTTTCACTTTTGGTTGCGATAGATTGGATTTTTGCCATGAAGATTGTTTCGTGGCCCTAAGTATAGAGATCGTTGCGAAAAGTAAGTGTTATCGCAACAAATTATTGAATGGTTGCAATAAGTGATTCTTGTTGCCACGATTTGATTTGCGTTGTGGGCAAGTTTATTGTTCTTGCAATACTAAGGTGATATTGCAACTCTTTAGATGATGGTTGCAGTAGCCCGTCTATGTTGCAACGAATATGTTTCGTTGTATATAATAGTCACTTGCGTTGCAAAAAAGTGGTACATATAGCAACGAAAAAAATAAATCGTTGCAATCACTAAGGTTGCAACGATTATGGTTTCATTGTATGTAATAGTTTCGTTCGTTGCAAAAAGGTTGTACATATACCAACAAAAAATTACATCGTTGCAATACCTAAGGTTCTCCACTTTAATGGTTACATAAAAAATTAAAAAAAACACCACCAGCAAGTTTCGAACGTGAGACCTCAGAGTTAAGAAGATAGGCGCCTACCATTAGACCATGTATGTGTTTGTGTTTCTAATAGCTAGCGTATCCTATACAAATTAATGTAGACCCGTTTATGTATTGGAAAAGGATCTAATCTAATTACTATCACGTACGTCGTGGTCTCTCTCTTCCCCGTCGCTGCTTTGTTTCCCACGTGCGTCGTGGCTTCTGATCCCCCCGTCATGGCCTCTCTTCCCCCGCACGCCGTCCCTGCGTGCAGCGTGGTCAAGGCAAAACACAAAACATGGCAGATGGTCAAATTCTGTATCAGCTTCAGTATATGTGAGTAAATGTTTCGTCAAGCCTTTTTTATAGCTGCTAGTTGTGTCAAGCAACTCTTAACAGGTTCTGTTATTTAATTTAGGAAAATGCAGCCATGAAAATTGGTGAGATTGGCTTAGAACCTGATAGACAAACACTTACAACTGTTGAGGAGAACATTATTTTCCAGTCATGCTACAAAGAAACAACACAAATCAAATCATCCAAATTACATGGACATGGATATTTGGCTACGTATCAAACTCACAGAGAACTTATGAAAGAGAACCTTGAAGTACATGCACGTGCTCAAGCTGCAGCTAGGGAGAAGAGCATTGCTTTTGAGGCAGAGGTTGAGAAGCTCAAAGAACAGATTGCGCAAGAAGCTGCAGAAAGGGAAAGGGAGAAAGAAGAAAATAGGAGGAGGATGCAAGAGGAGCTGGAAAATGCTAAGATAAATATAAGAGAAGAAATGAAGCAAGAATTTCTTAATATGCTAGCGCAGCACAAAGAAGGAACTATGAATATGGTATTAGAATAATTTTTCATCCTTTGTCCTCTTAATAAACTTATGATTATGATGCCTAATCTTTTACCACAATATTTGTATGTGTAGAGTACCCCGCAAAACAATGCCAGTATACAAGTTGCGCCAAGCATACAAGAGGAAGATGGGACTGGTGAACATGAAACTGAAACTGAAGATGGGTTACAGGAGGTAATGACACTATTGCACCATGTTCCATGTATCTTGAGCTATGTACCTTGAACTATAGCTAAAATAGATCAAACAATTTAATGTTTGTAGACTCAGCCTGGAAGTGTTGTCACCGTACCAAAAGATGCACCAGCACCTACTCGCTCCAGTAAAAGTACTGCAGCTCTCAGCAAAAGTCTTTTCAGCGAAAACACTACAAATGTGGCTGCACCGAAGACATATATCACTTCACAGCAGCTGATGAATAGAACAAGAAATAATCCCAAAAGGAGGAAGGTAACTACTGCAATATGTTATCAGCTAATTGGAATCTAAATTCTTGCATCATTTGCTGAAATTTTATCAAATGTGACCTTCCTTGTAGAACTAGGAAATGTAGAAAATACATTTAACATACGTGCTGAAAACTGCAGCTTGTGCAGTTTTGATTGGGTGAATTGTTCCGAGTAGTAATTTACCTTTTCTGTGATACTTGATAATACCAAAGTTGTAGAGGGTTTAGAGACGTTTGTCATCATGAAAGGTCATGATTTTAGCCCTGGAGAATTGGGAGTTATGAATTTTGTAAGTAGCCGGTCAGGTTTTGACCTTGCTCTGAACAGCAGTGGGCGTTTGTGTTTTATGACCATAATAACTGCAGATCTTATTTAACAATAACTAGAAAGATGTAGATAATTTCATGGGCTTTCTGTATTGTAAAAGAATATAAATTTTCGTTGTCTAGAACTCTAGTTATGATTTTTCTAATCAACTGTACTGCTGCTGCCTTAAAAATTCAGAGAATTTGATAGCAAACTGTTTATATGTACATAACTGTTTCAATAGTTTTGATTAATTAGAACCATGTTATATCTGAATCTCTTTACATTTTGTGCAAGAATTCGATATTGTTCTAATATCGTGACCTTCCTTGTAGAACTAGGAAATGTAGGAAATACATTTAACATACGTGCTGAAAACTGCAGCTTTTGTAGTTTTGATTGGGTGAATTGTTCCGAGTAGTAATTTACCTTTTCTGTGATACTTGATAATACCAAAGTTGTAGAGGGTTTAGAGATGTTTGTCATCATGAAAGGTCATGATTTTAGCCCAGGTGAATTGGGAGTTATGAATTTTGTAAGTAGCCGGTCAGGTTTTGACCTTGCTCTGAACAGCAGTGGGCGTTTGTGTTTTTTGACCATAATAACTGCAGAATCGTATTTAACAAATAACTAGAAAGATGTAGAGAATTTCATGGGCTTTCCGTATTATAAAAGAATATAAATTTTTGTTGTCTAGAACTCTAGTTATGATTTTTCTAATCAACTGTACTGCTGCTGCCTTAAAAATTCAGAGAATTTGATAGCAAATTGATTATATGTACATAACTGTTTCAATAGTTTTGATTAATTAGAACCATGTTATATCTGAATCTCTTTACACTTTGTGCAAGAATTAGTAAACTTAATATTGTTCTAATATCGTGACCTTCCTTGTAGAACTAGGAAATGTAGGAAATACATTTAACATACGTGCTGAAAACTGCAGCTTTTGTAGTTTTGATTGGGTTAATTGTTCCGAGTAGTAATTTACCTTTTCTGTGATACTTGATAATACCAAAGTTGTAGAGGGTTTAGAGATGTTTGTCATCATGAAAGGTCATGATTTTAGCCCTGGAGAATTGGGAGTTATGAATTTTGTAAGTAGCCGGTCAGGTTTTGACCTTGCTCTGAACAGCAGTGGGCGTTTGTGTTTTTCGACCATGATAACTGCAGAATCTTATTTAACAAATAACTAGAAAGATGTAGAGAATTTCATGGGCTTTCCGTATTATTAAAGAATATAATTTTTTGTTGTCTAGAACTCTAGTTATGATTTTTCTAATCAACTGTACTGCTGCTGCCTTAAAAATTCAGAGAATTTGATAGCAAACTGATTATATGTACATCACTGTTTCCATAGTTTTGATTAATTAGAACCATGTTATATCTGAATCTCGTTACATTTTGTGCAAGAATTAGTAAACTTAATATTGTTCTAATATCCCAATCTTATTCTTTTGGCAGTAGGTGGACAAGGTTTCAGTGGGGGGCTCATAATCAAGCGAGGACATAGCCGAGGCGATGACATGTTGGGCTGCTAGGAAACTCTCGAGTGCTGCATAAATGTTAGGAAGTTTTTAAAAAGTTGTCAAATAATGAGTGAACTGTACACTCGTTTATGATTTTAGCTACTATTTCCATGGTTTGGCAACATATTGAATGATTGATTATAATTAATATATGTGAGTGCAATTGCTTTTGTTATGGTTTATTGATTTGCAATGATGATTTATTAAACCAAAATTAAATGTTACTAGCGTTGCAATAAAAGCTATGCCTACGAGCCGTGATGCGTGGCAATATGCTCTATGGCAACAGACTTATTTACGTTGCAAATAATAGTATTGCCACGACACTACTATTGTTGCAATAACAATTAATCTCCCGCAACGAATAAAATTGCGTGGCAAATGGTTTACTTGCCACGGCATAACGGTCATGGCAACAACACCTTAGGCAACAAAATTCTAGCGTGGCAACAAAATTCTATTGCTACGCTATCGCTCGTTGCATTTACCACCTGTTGCTACGAAGACGAGCGTGGCAAGTGCTCGTATTGCCACGCCAGTGAATGTTGCGATAACGCCCTATTGCCATGCTTGGCAACGGACAGCTATGGTTGCAAAAAGCTAACTCTTGCAACGCCGAACTACCAACGGTTGCAAGTTCTTATTGCAACGTGATTTTTTGCAACCATTGGCAATGAACGCGATTTGGTGGCAAGAACTACCTTTTGCAACCAAATTGGGCCTATTGCAATGTTTTCTTGTCATTGCGCAAGGGTTAGAAGTTTGTAGTGGGGGCTATGATTAGTCGGGCAGAGTGCTTAAACGTGAGGGGTCAACTACTCGGAGAAATTAATATCAGTAAGAGGAAGAACACGTATTTACATATATTGTAAAATATATTTTATTCGGGTGATTGTTTTCATCATCAGATGCTACTCATCCGGTATCTTTATAGCGCAAGGCCAGCTCCAGATACACATGACAGGAACTCAGGGCTGCGAGCCTATCTCCTACGCTCAGGGGCTGGACAAGTCTGCCAAAATACACACGGGATGCTCCACGAGGGCTACTGATCGAGTACTTGCACCAATCGGGACGACATCTTCCTCGGCTACGCTCCATGTGAGCTGATGACCGACCTCCGGCGCTAGTTGGGGGTCGTATACTACTCAACTGGGTGAGGTACGCCCCATGAGGGTCGCCAGCCGAATCCTACGCTAACGCTAGGTTCGAGTACCTTATTCGGTTGCAACTCAGCTAAGTAGGGTACACCCCATGAGGGTCGCCAGCCGAATCCTATGCTAATGCTAGGTTCGGGTACCTTATTTGGTCACAACTCTGTCAGATCGGGTATGCCCCATGAGGGTCACCAGCCGAATCCCATGCTAATGCAAGGGTCGGGTACCTTATTTGGCCATAACTCTGTTGGATAGGGTACGCCCCATGAGGGTCGCCAGCTGAACCCTCTGCTAATGCAAGGTTCGGGTACCTTGTTCGGCTTTACCCAAGTCAGAGAAGACTTACATCGTCATAGTGAATCCGGGGTTCTCATGCACCACGTCACACCTGAGGAGGGCAAGCAGATCCTGCAACATACCTACTCAGGCTTATGTGGCAACTAGGTTGCATCCAGAACGTAAGTCGGAAAGGCTTGCAAATAAGGATTTCTCTGGCTGATTGCGGTTACCGACACCAAAAAACTCATCCTGACATGCGATGGATGATACTTCTATAGAGCTATGCTGGGTAGGTCGGCTCAGGCCGGCTTATTTGGTAGCAGCCAGCAAGATATGAGTTCCTACAGTAGCATGCTCCATGTGGGCCGCCCACAGGCTGAGTTGAAATTATAGCGCTGGTGCTACCAACAGGAGCTGATGAGGTAAACAGATATGCTTCATGAGAGCCTTATTGCTAAACATATATGTTTGGGTATCTGTTTTATCCACCAGGTCTCGAGGATATATCCTTACATGGATCACAAGCTAGTCTTCATTAAAATTGGGGATGCAGGTATCTTTCTCGAGTACACCTGACCACGCCGTGGATTTATTTTCATAAAGTGGTACTCAGCCTACATGCGTGGCCATTAGTTGCCATGAGCAACATTATTCCAGCTGATATAACGCTGAAGAGTCTAACTTTCGAGTAGTGCACTACTCAGGAGAGATTATAAATTTCTCATTCCTGCTGACATGACGCGGAGGAGTCTAACTTCTGGGTGGGACGCCACTCGGGAAAGACTATGAACCCCTCTTTCTAGCTAACATGACGCTGAAGAGTCCCATATACGAGTAGCATCCTACTTGGCAGGACTATAAACACACATTCCGACTGACATGAAGTCGAAGAGTCCTACATACGAGTAGTTCCCTACTCGGCAAGACTATAAATCATATTCCGGTTGACATGATACCGAAGAGTCTCATATACCAGTAGTAATCTACTCGGGAAGGACTACAAGGTTAAAGATCTTTGACTTTATGTTTAATTGTTTAACAATTAAGCACAAAGTTGGGGGCTACACCTAATAGGTGCGCCTATTCGGCGCACACTATTCATACTTCTACATGGAGCCCTTCATAGCCTCGCTGTCAGCTGACATGAAGCAGGACTCGGGAGAAGAAGCACTCGGACAAAGAGTACTGGGAGCAATGCACTCGGGAAGACTTCACCGTGGAGGATGAGCACTCGGCATCAGCTGTGACTCAACTATGAAGGTCTCAGGGGCTACTGTGGGTGCCATGGGCCCCGGGTACCTCATGACAAGCATATGGGCCACTCGGATAGAGGATGGGCCTAGCCTTGTAATTAGAGATATAGCTTGATTCGGCAGGCTTTGCCTTGTACGATAAGGAAAACACAGTTCTAGTCAGGTGCGTTATATCTCTAAGAGGAGATCCCTTGGCCGTAATCTGGTTGGGACTCCTACCTTGTAACCCTATCCGCCAGTATATAAGGGGAGACAAGGCGCCCCATGAGGGCAGGTTGAGTTGGTTCACCAGAATCACCACCGTAAATCCTCAAAGGAATAACACCACAACTGGGCGTAGGGTATTACCTCACATCGAGGGCCTGAACCAGTATAAAATCTCTGCGTGTTCCTTTGCAATCCATCAAGTTTCTATCCGCCGAGTAGCCCCATATATTTATTGCCGGTGTAAAACATCGACAACTGTGACTTGATGCGACTGGAAATAGTGCACCAGCTTTCGGACAGTGATGAGTAGGCTGTATAGCAGCTTCTGGACCTACGGATATCTCATCTTTGAGTCGGATAGCACCTCGCTAACGAAGTAGACTGTCCGTTGAGTTTTTAGTATATGACCCAGCTCGGATCGCTCGACCACCAACACCGTGCTGACTACCTGAGTAGTTGCCGCCAGGTATAGCATTAATGGCTCTTGGGGCATAGGTGATGCCAACACTGGTGGTGACGTGAGAAATTGCTTGAAGTCTTCGAAGGCTTGCTGGGCTTCGGGAGTCCATTGAAAGTTATCTGCTTTCTTCAGTAATTTGAAGAAGGGCATGCCCCGTTCGCCTAGTCGAGAGATGAATCGGCTGAGTGCCATCATGCAGCCTGTCAGCTTCTGGATGTCCTTCTAGCTAGTCGGGGGTGCCATGTTTATTATTGTGTTGATTTTCTCTAGATTTGCCTCAATGCCGCGATGCGGTACGATGAAGCCGAGTAGCTTGCCAGATGGCACACTAAAGACGCATTTTTCCGGGTTCAACTTCATCTTGAATCTTCGAAGGCTTTGGAAGGTTTCCTCCAAGTCGGCGATGAGGTCTTCTTTGTACTTTGTCTTGATCACCACATCGTCAACGTATGCCTCCACGTTGCACCCGATCTAAGTATGTAAACAGCGCTGAATTGCACGTTGATACGTTGCACCAGCGTTTTTCAAACCGAATGACATGGTGGTGTAGCAGTGTGGAGGCCATGGGCCCCGGGTACCTCATCAGAAGCATATGGGCCACTCGGATAGAGGATGGGCAAAGACTTGTAATTAGAGATATAATAGCACCCGGTAGATTTTGCCTTGTACAGAAAGGAATATATAGTCTTAGCCGGGTAAGGTTTATGTCTAAGAAGGAAATCCCTTGGCCGTATCCGGCTAGGATTCCTATCTTGTACCCCTATCCCCCAGTATATAAGGGGAGGCAGGGCGCCCCATGAAGGCAGAAGATCATTGATCAACACACATCCTCAAAGGAATACCACCACAACTGGACATAGGGTATTACCTCACATCGAGGGCTTGAACCAGTATAAAATTTCCTTGTGTTCCTTTGCAATCCACTGAGTTTCCCCTTGCCAAGTAGCCCTATAGTTATATTGCCGGTGTAAAACATCGATAGTTGGCGTGCCAGGTAGGGGCTTCAGTGAGATCTACACCAACAATCTCGATGGATCCCACTTTCGGAGTCGACGGCGACAAGTTCTCCCCTAGAGATACAATCACCTTTGGAAGCCTCGACTTCATCGCCGACCAGATCGGCAATCTCACCTTGGCCGAAGCAGATCCAATCCAATCGGCCAAGGAACTAGCGAACTCCACGCCAGTCGGCACACAAGCCGCTGCGCCAACTATCATCAAATCAATGCAGCAATCTTCTACTTCGCCGAGCTTTGGGACAACTCTTCCCTTTGGCGTCCGACTTGCACTAGGCCTTGAGCCAACTCAGGTTGGGCCAAGAAGGGGAGAGACCATCAATCTCCCACACAGATTCGGTAGTGCCGCAGATCTACATCTTTCACGGTAGACCCGATCTCCTGTGATTCAGTTTGGACACGGCCAAGCGCCGTTTCAGATTGGATCTAGGGAGGTCGGAGTCGTTCTTACTCCGATAAACTACTTGGATTCTGACTCCAAGTCGGATAACGGTTCAAACACCAGTTCGGACTCCAGTCTGGCAAGCTTTCTTCTACCCCGCGAGATCTTCATGGCTTGAACACTGCCACCGGAGGTGCGCCGACTACAAGAGGAGCAGCAGGAGGAGGCAGCCGACTACGACAACAGGAGGAAGCTGACCGCGAGGCTCGCAACAACGGGCTACGCAAGGCTGTGCGAGCCGCTCAGCAACAGATCCTCCAGACCAAAGTCGGTGACCACGATGTCTTCATCACGCCACAACAGAATGTCGTGGTCACCGCAACCCTGCTGGATACGCTCCAGCTCGGGCCTGATCACCAGGCCACCCTGACTATCACCAAGATCAAGGCAATGATCACAGCCGCCGCCTGTCAGCAGCAACAGCAGTCGGGCGACACAATTATACCGACCAACAGGTCGGGTTCTCTGGCAGCAGGCTCATCTACATCAGCATGGCGTCGGGCAGCTAGCTCAAGTCGGCCACACGAGGAATCGCGCCAAACGTCACTCGGCGACATCAACAACAATAATCGGCAGCGTCACCAATACAATCGCAGGCCCAACCAAGACCTCCGAGTTCGCCTACAATGTGACCTTCGATACGACATCAACGCCAGGCGCCGACAACGCGAAGAGGAAGAGCACTGCCGACTGGAGGACGAGAACGAGCGTTTCGGCCTTCACCATGAGCGGTTTAACCGCCTTGATCGGAGCCGGAGCCCTCACGAAGATGAAGGCGTTCCAGCTTTCACCCATGATCTACACGACGTCGACTGGCCATCGGGCTTCAAGCCTACGGGGATAGAGAAATATGACAGCAAAACCAACCCCGAGTCCTGGCTCACTGTATACACCCTGGCAATACGAGCTGCTAGGGGCGACCATAAAGCCATGGCTAACTACCTCCCAGTGGCACTAGCTGACTCGGCAAGGACATGGCTGACAGGGCTCCTGATGCGGTCAATCGGTTCCTGGGGAGAACTCAGGGAGCGGTTCATCGCCAATTTTCAGGGAACCTACGAGAGGCCGTCTTCTGAGCACGATTTAGATCAACTACACTAGAAGAAGAACGAGTCTCTATACGATTTTATCAAAAGATTCTCCGAGAAGTGCAACAAGATCCCAATGATCAGAGATGAGGCCGTCATTGCCGCCTTCCACAAGGGAGTAAAGGATGCCCCGTTCATCGTGAAATTCACTCAGAAGCCACCATCCTTTGTCTGGGCTCTCTTCGACATGGCGAACAAATATGCCGACTTGGCTGAAGCAGTCGCAGAGGCCCTCGACAAGAAGAAGGAATCCCGACAGAAAGAACAAAAGGCGAAAGCTGACGAGCCATCTCAAAACAAGACCGGCGGCCGCAAGCAGAAGTCGGATAACGAGGTGGCCAACATGGAGCGAACTCGGTCGCGGCCCCAATGCAACAACGACTACCAGAAAGTCATGAATAGGCCTTGTCCCTTCCACCCCAAGGGCAAGCATGTGGCCAAAGACTGCTTCATGTTTAAGAAGTTTGCTTCCGTGCAGACTTCATCATCTGGCACTGACAAGGACAAGGATAAGCTAGATCAGAGCCTGGCTGACGATTTTCAAGATCCCCAAGCCGAGCTCAACCACATTTTCGAAGGGCCGTCTGCCTACGAGTCCAAGCGAAAGCAGAAGCTTACAGCGCGCGACGTCAACTCAATCTCCACAGCGGACACCCACTAATACTTGCGCTGGTCAGAGACGTCCATCACGTTCACCCACGCAGATCATTCAGATCGAGTCTCACACCCGGGGCACTATCCACTCGTCTTGGACCCGGTCGTGAAGAACATCAGATTGAAGAAGGTTCTAATAGACGGAGGCAGTGTGCTCAATATCCTCTTCGCCAAGACCCTGGACGAGATGAAGATTCCTCGTTCAGATCTGCGGCTGAGTACAGCGCCCTTCCACGGGATAATTCCCGGCCTGTCTTCAACACCACTCGGGCAGATTACCTTGCCAGTTACCTTCGGCACGCGGGATAACTTCCGCATAGAAAACATCTGCTTCAAGGTCGCCGACTTCAAGACTGTGTACCACACGATACTCGGACAACCGGCGCTCGCCAGATTCATGGCGGTACTGCACTATACATATATGGTGCTTAAGATGCCAGGGCTAGCAGGAGTCCTCTCCCTCTACAGCGACATCAAGCAAGCCTTCACCTGCGACAAGGAGAGTTGCAAACTGGTTCAATCACAAGAGACGGCAGTCAGGCGCAACAGCATTCGGCAAGCCGTCACAACTGAAGTCAAGGAAGACCCAGTTCCGGCCAAAAAAGCAGCGAAGTCAGGAATTTCAGCGGACTTTGACACGAATCCCCCTGGACCCTTCCGACCCCTCCAAGACTGCTCTAGTTGGGACCGGACTCGACCCCAAATAGGAAGATGCGCTCGTCACCTTCCTCCAAACCAACAATGATATCTTCGCATGGAAACCGTCCGACATGCCGGGCGTACCAAGGGAGGTGATCGAGCATGCCCTCAACGTGAAGATAGACACCAAGCCAGTCAAGCAACAGCTGTGGCGCTTCGCTCAGGACCGTAAAGATGCTATTCGGGAGGAGATAACCAAGTTTCTTGCAGCCGGGTTCATCAAAGAGGTCTATCACCCGGATTGGCTGGCAAACCCAGTTCTGCTCCGGAAGAAAAATGGTAAATGGCGCATGTGCATCGACTACACCAACCTCAACAAGGTGTGCCCCAAGGACCCATTTGGTTTACCAAGGATAGACCAGGTGGTGGATTCAACAGCGGGGTGCGAACTTCTCAGTTTTCTCGACTGCTACTCAGGATATCATCAAATCAACCTGAAGGACTCGGACTGCCTCAAGACGTCTTTTATCACGCCGTTTGGTGCATACTGCTACATCACTATGCCGTTCGGTTTGAAAAACGCTGGAGCAACGTATCAACGCGCAATCCAGCGGTGTCTACACACTTAGATCGGGTGCAACGTGGAAGCCTACGTTGACGACGTGGTGATCAAGACCAAGTCCAAAGAAGACCTCATCGCTAACCTGGAAGAAACCTTCCAAAATCTTCGAAGATTCAAAATGAAGTTGAACCCGGAAAAGTGCACCTTCGGTGTGCCATCCAGCAAGCTACTCGACTTCATCATCTCTCATTGTGGCATCAAGGCCAACCTGGAGAAAGTCAATGCAATCATGAATATGGTCCCCCCCGACCAACCAGAAGGATGTCCAGAAGCTGATAGGCTACATGGCGGCACTCACCCGGTTTATTTCCTGACTGGACGAACGGGGTATGCCCTTTTTCAAGTTATTGAAGAAAGTGGACAATTTCCAGTAGACTCCTAAAGCCCAGCGAGCCTTCGAAGACTTCAAGCAATTTCTCACATCACCCCCCATGTTGGCATCACCTATGCCCCAAGAACCGCTAATGCTATATCTAGCGGCAACTTCTAAGGTAGTTAGCACAGGGCTGGTAGTCGAGCGATCCGAATAGGGTCATATCCAAAAAGTCCAACAGCCAGTTTACTTTGTCAACGAGGTGCTTGCCGACTCGAAGACGAGATATCCACAGGTCTAGAAGCTGCTCTATGGCCTACTTATCACTGTCCGGAAGTTGGTGCACTATTTCCAAGCACATCAAGTCACGGTGGTCACATTGTTTCCACTCGGGGATGTCCTGCATAACTGCGAGGCCACCAGCCGAATCGCTAAATGGGCGTTCGAGTTGATGGCATTCAACATCACCTTTCAGCCGCAGACAGCAATTAAATCACAAGCTCTAGCCGACTTTGTGGCCGAGTGGACAAAAGTTCACATGCCCGCATCAACAGCGAAGCTAGAATACTGGACAATGTACTTCGACGGTTCTCTACGGATCGGCGGCGCCAGGGCTGGACTCATACTGACATCCCCCACCGGCAAAAAACTGAAGTACGTCCTACAAATCGACTTCCCGGCTTCCCACAATGTCACCGAGTACGAGGCACTCATCCACGGGCTCCATATCGCCATATCACTGGGCATTCGTCGACTGGTTGTGCGAGGAGACTCTCAACTTGTGGTAAACCAAGTCATGAAGGACTGGACATGCCTCAACGATACCATGGCGGCATACTGTCAGGAGGTCCGCAAGATGGAAAACAAGTTCGACGGGCTGGAGATAACACATGTCCTACGACAATACAACGACGCTGGAGACGAGCTGGCAAACATGGGATCCAAGCGAGAGGCGGTCCTGACAGGGATCTTTGTTGAGCAACTCATGGAGCCATCAATCAAGAAGATACCAGCACCGGAGTAGTCAGGAGGCGAACTTACCCCGGCAACAGACAAGGTGCTACACATATGTCAAGATTGGCAGACTCCTGTTCTCAAATTCTTCTTGGATGATGAACTCCCAGAAGATCGCAGTGAAGCTGAACAAATTAAACGTCAAAGCAAGACTTTCTTAGTCGTCGGAGAAGACCTGTACCGAAGAAGTGCATCCGGTGTCCTCATGCGCTGCGTCACCACCGAGGAGGGCAAGCACATCCTACAGTCGATCCACTCGGGCGTATGTGGCAACCATGCTGCATCTAGGACGTTAGTCGAAAAGGCTTATCGACAGGGATTTTTCTGGCCAACAGCAGTCACAGATGCCAAAGACATTGTTTGCACGTGCGAGGGTTGCCAGTTCTACGCACAACAAACCAATCTCCCAGCCTAGGAACTCCAAATAATTCCAATCTCTTGGCCCTTTGCCGTATGGGGGCTTGACATGGTCGGGCCTTTCAAGAAAGCGCCAGGGGGGTTCACACACTTGTTCGTCGCAGTGGATAAATTCACCAAGTGGATTGAGGTTAAACCCGTTGCAACCTTAATAGAGGCACGAGCAAAGGACTTCATTATGAGTATACTCTACCGATTCGGAGTCACCAACTGCATCATTACTGACAACGGCACTCAGTTCACGGGCAGCGTGTTTCAAGATTTCTGTGATGACTTCGGCATTAAGATCTGCTATGCGTCTGTGGCACACCCATGGAGCAATGGGCAGGTTGAACGAGCCAACGACATGGTCTTACAAGGTATCAACGCCAGGATATTTGACCAACTACAACCATATGCAGGCCGGTGGGTACAAAAACTCCCATCTGTTCTCTGGTATCTCAGAACCACGGTTAGTCGGGCAATAGGGCAATCCCCTTTCTTCCTGGTCTATGGTGCGGAGGCTATGCTACCAACCGAATTAGTGTTCAGCTCTCCGCGAGTCCAGGCCTACTCAGAAGATATCTCCAATAACACCCGATTGGTTGAACTAGATCAGTTGGAAGAAGAGAGGGATATCGCAACAATCCAGTCGGCAAGGTATCTTCAAGGCCTGCGTCGCTACCACAATTGCAACGTCTGTGGCCGCGCCTTTTTGGTTGGAGATCTTGTCTTGAGGAAAATACAAACCACCAAAGACAGGCACAAACTATCCCCAATCTAGGAAGGGTCGTTCATTATAGCTAAGGTCATGTGGCCAGGCGCCTACCGACTGAAGACCGAAGACGGTGCCCTCATCAGCAACTCATGGAACATAGAATAGCTACGTCCTTTCTATACCTGAGTTTCTTTTTTTTTTCCATGTGTACAGTTTCACTCGGACTGACTACGCCGCTTGTTTCAACCGAGCAGCGAGTCGGGGGCTGCATGTATCTTATATGCTTTGTCAATAATATACGAGCTTATTTTACTTAAGTTATGAAGCTTCACTACGACTTTATTATGTTTGCCCGAGTATAGCTTTTTGCGGTGAACAATTTTATTAAGTTCCTATAGACTAACTCGGTGCAGACCATATAATCGAGTAAAGCTAATGACAACTGAGTAAGAAAGCTTGGCGGCATTGCATATATATTTACACATGTCTTTACAAAAGACCACAATACACCGACTGCATGATGTACTGTTTTTACAGACCCAGGTCTCGGGTGATAATCTCTGCAGTCGGCCTCGCCTTGGCTATCAGCTCCAATGCCTCCTCAGGAGTTGTCTCCTCGGCAAACCCCTCCCCGATGGCCTCCACATCTACCCTTGGGTAGAGAGACTTGGTCATAGCCAGGGTTCGGGCCACGCCGGTAATAACCTGCTCATCCGAGTACCTCTTCAGGGCACTTGGTGCATTCTCAAGGCGCGCCTCCACTTGGGCGATCGAGCTGCAGCTAGTTCCCACCGGGCAAGGATCCATGATGTCAAGGAGCCCTCTCACGGATCTGAGGAGAGCTTCCTGTGACTCCTTGACAACTCTTATCTCCGCTGCGTAAGCTTGAAATTGGGCTTGGGAATTGGCTCTAGCAGCTACCCGGGTTCACCGATAAGTAAACTTGTTAGGTAAAGCTGCAGATGGAGTAATTAATGGATTGGTTAAGATCAGTGTCAAAAGGGAGACTTACTGGCGTAGTCGGCCTCCCACCTGGCTATGGTCCTTTCCAGTTCAACTTTTTCTTTCTCGAGCTGAGTATTGGCCTCTTTCAACTCGGCCTTCTCTAGCTCAAGCTCGGTTCTAGCCTTTGTTAGGTCGGCCTTGTCCTTTTCAAGCTCGGCCCTGGCTTTCTTGGCCTCCTTCAACTAGATCTCCCTCTCTGTTCGGGTCTTCAACTCGGCTTCGACGGTTGCACGACAGATTAGTCAAGGACTCGATGTTGCAGTCAAGACACAACTAGGTAGTTGGGAACAACATGACTGGAGAGATATACCAAGGATCTGGTCAGAAAGATAGATCCTAGAGGATTACCTCTTATCTTTTTGGCTTGGTCCCAATTTTCAGCCCTGAGCTGAGTAACGCCGTCCCTCAGCCAAGACTCCCTCTCCTGGCTACGCCCTTCTACCTCGGCCTTTAAAGCCTGGAGTTGGTCCAACTCTTGAAGCTGAGGGGTGACCCGGATCAAGACTTCGCTCATTCTCTCCGAGCGGTCAACAAGTTTCTACTCGGGGAAAAACAGAGCAAAACAGAGTCAGTCATTAGATCACCCATATGAGCAAGACAACCAAGACAACAATACGATGGGGGTCATACCTGGATCCCCCGGGACACGTCGAGAATAGCACGCAGCAAGCTTTCATGATCCCTATTTGCCGCGGCCTCGTCATGCTTGTAACTCCTCGCGGTTTCATCGGGCTCCGTCCAATGGAACATCCGCAGGAACTTGCGAGGAGGAGCCTCGAGCCTGGGGAGATCTAGCTTATCCAAAGGAGGAGACAGCGACGATGAGGGCGACGACGACTAGGACGGCGACGGACTCCTAGCCCCCAGCTCGGCAGCCTCGGGGGCTAGCTCAGGAGCTGCAGCTATGGCTTCAATAACGGGCGCTCGCTCGGGAGCTGCCGCGATGGCTTCAGTGACTGGCGCCGGCTCAAGGGCTGGAGCAGTTGCTCCGGCAACCATCCCTGGGTCGATTGGTGTCGGCGGCCCTGCAGTCGGGGCTGTCTCAGTCTCTACAGCTGGGACCGCTGCCGGCTCAGCAGGTGTGCTCGTCGGCACCGACTCGGCTAGGGCAGGATCCACAATGGGGGTGGCCAGCATGGTCCCCTTGAGATCAATATCGACCCGCCTCCTGTATAACGAATCCAACATCAAGATGTCGCAATCATAAACATAATTTTCAGAAGACCCAGAATGACCTACCTCTTGGAAAACTTGAGATTCTGTCTGGGAGATCCAGATGGCAGCGCTGGAGGGCTGCTGGCAGTCGGCGGCGGCACTTTAGTCCTGGTCGACCCCGTTCGTGATGTGGTTGACTAGGGCGCTCGGGTACTCGGCGGCATTGTGGTCGACCTCGTACTTGGTGGCACCCTGGTTGGGCCCAACGATGTGGAGATCGACTGCATGGGTCTCGGTCTGGGGCTCAATGGCCTAGGCGCTGCGCCGGCGGTGTCCCTTATCTTCAAACTCCCGGCAGCAGTGCTCGGCTTCACAACCTTCACCTTGCCCTGGTCCACACTAGATTTCTGCCCCACTCTCTTGGAGTCAGGCTAGGCGGTAGAAGGACTTCTTGGCCTCTTCTTTGATTTAGCGGCTGACAACGGGCGGGAGTCATCATCAAACTCCTTGCACCACTGTAAATAATTCAGCAATATACATCACACAATGCTGGGCAATCACATATACATGTCTACAATCATTCATCACAGAAGAAAGGAAGAGGTTACCTCGGGACGAGGCCGATTCCGGTTATAAGCCGCAATACAGCGCTCAGCGTCCTTAGTTTCGATTACCCCATTGGAGAAATAGGTAAACAAGGTCTCGATCACTTCTTGCTGGCTGACCACCTCTCGGCTTTCTCGGTCGGGGTCATCTTTCCCTTGATAGTCCCAGCAGAACTCGCTCCTCAACTTCAGCGGCTGAATGCGCCGGGTCAGGAAATGCTTGGCCACCCAAGGGCCAGTCAGGCCGGCTTCCTTAAACTTCTCCAATCTGGCCAGCAGCTGATGCACCTGGCCCATCTCTTCGAAGGATGGATCCGATGACCAATTGGGTGATATTGTCGGGGACTTTCTGGTGAATGCAGGCAGGGAGGGTGTCAGATCGGAACAATAAAACCACTCCTTATGCCAACCTTTCAAGGAGGACTTCAGAGGGAGACTAATATATATCTTCTTCATCTCACTTCTCAACTGAAAGCCAGCCCCCCAATCACCTGAACCTTGTTCTTGGAGGGTTGGGGCTTGATATGGAATAGGTGCCTAAAGAAATTGAAGTGGGGTTCCATGCCCAAGTAGCACTCACAAAGAGTCACGAAGATGGAGATTTGTAGGATCGAGTTGGGATTCAGATTCACCAACTCCAATCCATAAAAATTAAGAAGACGGCAGAAGAACTCGGAAGAGGGAAGAAACAAAGCCCGGTCAAAGAAAGAGGCAAAAACAACGATTTCGCCGGATTGGGGATTTGGGAATGACTCACCCTCAGCTGGGCACTAGTGGATGATATCACGGCTCTGCAGCCGCAGCGACTTCTCCAATCTTTCCAGCTTCGACTGGCTGCAATCCGAGGTCGGCCACCCTTCGTCCAACGCCCCAACAAAATCTAGAACCTTCGGCATGGCTTGGGGGATAGGAGATTTGGGGGAAATATGGTTGGGGGCTTGGAATGGACAAATGGATGCGGAATCGCTCGAGCTTCAGTGGGGAGGAGCAAGCAATGATGAACCCTAGCTGAGCGGGAAGCGAAATTTCGACGCGGAGCTGGGAAGACGAAACGATTGGTCGCGTGGGAAAGATGAGGAATCTTTTCTCTCTCCCTCAGCCTTTATAGAGCCTGTGCTGACTAAATGGGCTTGGGCCTACATAGTCGGCATTGGGCCACCAAGATATGAGTTCCTACAGTAGCATGCTCGATATGGGCCGCTTGCAGGCTGAGTTAAAATCACAGTGCTGATGCTACCAACAGGTACCGATGAGGTAAACAGATATGCTTCATGAAGGCCTAATTGCTAAACACATGTGTTTGGGTATCTGTCTTATCCACCAGGTATCGAGGATATATCCTTATAAGGATCACGAGCTGGTCTTCATTAAAATTGGGGATGCAGGTATCTTTCTCGAGTACACCTGACCATGCAATGGATTAATTTTCATAAAGTGGTACTCAGCCTACATGCTTGGCCACCAGTTGCCATGAGCAACATTATTCCAGCCGACACGACGTTGAAGAGTCTAACTTCCGAGTAGTGCACTACTCAGGAGAGACTATAAATATCTTTTCCAGCTAACATGACACTGAGGAGTCTAACTCCCGAGTGGGACGCCACTCGGGAAAGACTATAAACCCCCTATTCGGGCTGACATGAAGCTGAAGAGTCCCATATACGAGTGGCATGCTACTCAGTAAGACTATAAATCATATTCTGGTTGACATGATACCGAAGAGTCTCATATACCAGTAGTAATCTACTCGAGAAAGACTACAAGGTTAAAGATCTTTGACTTTATGTTTAATTGTCTTCACAATTAAGCACAAAGTCGGGGGCTACACCTAATAGGTGCGCCTATTTGGTGCACACTATTCATACATCTACATGAAGACCTTCATAGCCTCGCTGCCAGCTGACATGAAGTAGGACTCGGGAAGAAGAAGCACTCGGACAAAGAGTACTTGGGAGCAATGCACTCGAGCAATCTTCACCGTGGAGGATGAGCACTTGGCATCAGCTGTGACTCAACTATGAAGGTCTCAGGGGCTACTGTGGAGGCCATGGACCCCGGGTACCTCATCACAAGCATATGGGCCACTCGGATAGAGGATGGATCAAGACTTGTAATTAGAGATATAATAGCACCCGGTAGATTTTGCCTTGTATAGAAAGGAATATATAGTCTTAGCCGGGTAAGGTATATCTCTAAGAAGGAAATCCCTTGGCCGTATCCGGCTGGGATTCCTATCTTGTACCCCTGTCCCCCAGTATATAAGGGGAGGCATGGTGCCTCATGAGGACAAAAGATCATTGATCGACACACATCCTCAAAGGAATACCACCACAACTAGACGTAGGGTATTACCTCACATCGAGGGCCTGAACTAGTATAAAATCATCTTGTGTTCCTTTGTAGTCCACTGAGTTTCCCCTTGCCAAGTAGCCCTATAGTTATATTGCCGGTGTAAAACATCGACAAGCAATATGCTCCAAACGGCCTGATGAAAGAGGTCTTCGGGCAGTCCTCCTCCTTCAGGCTTATTTGATGGTATCCCGAGTAACAGTCGAGAAAGCTGAGAAGTTCACACCCCGCAATTGAATCCGCCACCTGATCTATTCTCGGTAGACCAAATGGGTCTTTGGGGCATGCCTTGTTCAAGTCGGTGTAGTCAACGCACATGCGCCCTTTACCGTTCTTCTTCCGGACCAGGACTGGGTGCCAGCCAATCCGGGTGGTAGACCTCTTTGATGAACCCGGCTGCGAGGAGCTTGGTTATCTCCTCACGAATAGCATCTTTGCGGTCCTGTGCAAAGCGTCATAGCCGTTGCTTGATTGGCTGGGCGTCTGTCTTGACATTGAGGGCATGCTCGATCACCTCCCTTGGTACTCCAAGCATGTCAGAAGGTTTCCAAGCAAAGATGTCCTTGTTTGCCTGGAGGAAGGTGACGAGCGCGTGTTCCTATTTGGGGTCGAGTCCGGCCCTGACTAGAGCAGTCTTGGAGGGGTCGGAAGGGTCTAGGGGAATCTTCTTCATGTCAGAGTCCGCTGAAATTCCTAACTTTGTTGCTTTTTTTTTGAAACTAGATCATCCTCGACTTCGGTTGTCACGGCTTGCCGAATGCTGTTGCGTCCGACTGCCGCCTCTTGGGATTGAGCCAACTCGCAGCTCTCTTTGTCACAGGTGAAGGCTTGCTTGACATCACTACGAAGGGAAATAACTCCGGCTAGCCTAGGCATCTTGAGCATCATAGAGGTATAATGTGGCACCGCCATGAATTTGGCTAGCGCCAGCCGTCTGAGTATCGCGTGATACGCGGTCTCAAAGTCAGTGACCTCGAAGTTGATGTTTTCTGTGCGGAAGTTATCCCGTGTGCCAAAGGTGACCGACAAAGTGATCTGTCCGAGGGGTGTTGAAGATAGGCCGAGGATTACCCCGTGGAAGGGCGCCGTACTCGGCCGCAGCTCTGAACAAGAAATCTTTATCTCATCCAGGGTCTTGGCAAACAGAATGTTGAGCACATTGCCTCCATCTATGAGAACCTTCTTCAACCGGGTCTAGGACGAGTGGATATCATCCTGGGTATGTAACCTGATCAGGGTGATCTGCACGGTCGAATGTGATGGGAATCTCTGACCAACGCAAATATTGGGGGCGTCTGCTATAGAGACCGCGTTAACGTCGCGTGCTGTTAGCTTCTGCTTCTACTTGGACTCGTACGCAATTGGCCCTCCAAAAATGTGGTTGAGCTTAGCCTGTGGATCTTGATAATCGTCGGCTGCACCCGAATCTGGCTTGTCTTTATCCTTGTCGGCGCCAGATGTCGAAGCCTACTCGGAGGAAAACTTCTTAAGCATGAAGCAGTCCTTGGCCATGTGTCTGCCCTTGTGATGAAAGTGGCAGGGCCCGTTCATCACTTTCTGGTATTCGTTGTTCCTTGGGGGTCGTGACCGACTTCCGCTTGCGGCCGCCGGATTTGTTCTCTGCTAGCTCGTCATTGGCTTTCTGGTCCTTCTGCCGGGGCTCTTTCTTGTCATCAAGGGGCCGGGGCGACCGCCTCGGCCGAGTCGGCGTACTTGTTCGCCATATCGAAGGGAGCCCTGATAGAGGTTGGAGGCTTCTGAGTAAATTTTGCAATGAACGGGGCATCCTTTTCTCCCTTACGGAAGGCGGCAATGATGACCTCGTCCTTGATCATTGGGATCGAGTTACGCTTCTCGGAGAACCTTTTGATGAACTCGCAGAGGGCCTCATTCTTCCTCTGGTGCAGCTGATAGAGATTGTTCTCGGAAGACGGCCTCTCGTAAGTCCCCTGAAAATTGGCGATGAAGCGTTCCCGGAGTTCCCCCCAGGAGCCGATTGATCGCTTTGGAAGCCCTGTCAGCCATGTCCTCGTTGAGTTGGCCAGGGCAATCGGGAGATAGTTGGCCATGGCCTTGTTATCGCCCCTGGCTGCTTGGATTGCCAGAGTGTAGACCATGAGCCAGGACTCGGGATTGGTCTTACCGTCGTATGTTTCGATGCCTGTAGGCTTGAAGCCCGACGGCCAGTCGACTTGTTGTAGCTCCTCGGTGAAGGCTGGTACGCCTTCATTTGCGTGAGGGCTCCGGCTCCGGTTGCGGCGGTGGAACCATTCATGGTGGAGGCCGAAGCGCTCTTACTCGTCCTCCAGTCGGCGGCGCTCATCGTCTTCGCGTTCGCGGCACTGTGCGTTGATGTCCTGGTGAAGGTTGCATCGCAGATGGCCTCGGAGATCCTGGTTGTCATGGCGGTTGTATTGGGGACGCCACCGATTGTTGCTAGGGATGCCGAGAGACATCGTCATGACTCTGCATGTGACTGACTAGAGTCAGCCACCCGGCGTCGTGCTGACGCAGACGAGACCACTGTTGGAGAACCCGACCGGTGGGTCGGTATGTGGGTGTCACCCGACTGCTCGTGCTGCTGACATGCGGCAGCGGTAATCATGGCTTTGATTCTTGCAATAGTAGGGTCGCCTGATGATCAGGCCCAAACTAGAGCTTATCCAATAGGGTCGGAGTGGCCACGACGTTCTGCTGCGGCGTGACGAAGACATCGTGGTCGCCAACTCGTGTCTGAAGGATTTGTTGCTGGGCGGTTCGCCCAGCCCTGCGTAGCTTCTCATTGCGAGCGTCGCATTCAGCCTCCTGTTGTTATCGCAGTTGGCAGGCCTCCTCTTCTTGCTGTTCACGTAGTTGGTGCGCCTCTTGAGAAGGAGTGTCGCCCTTGGACGCCATGAAGATTTCGCGGGGCAGTAGAAGGTTTGCCGGACTGCTGCTCGAACTGCCGTTCCATCTTTTGTCCAACCTAGAGTCGGAATCAAAGTAGTCAATGGGGGTGATGATGACTCTGACCTCCTTAGATCCAATCTCGAACGGCTCTGGGCCGTGTCCAAATTGATCCGTAGGGGATTGGGTCTGCCGTGTGGGATGTAGATTGTGGATGTCCGCGGTGTTGCCAAGTCTACACGAGAGATTGACGATCTCTCCCCTTCCTAGCCTAACCCCGGCCGGCTCAAGGCCAAGTCCGAGTTGAACGCCGAAGGAGAGAGTTGTCCCAAGACCCGAGCAAGTGGAAGATCGCCGCAGCAAGTCGACGAGGGTTGCTGCAGCGCCGTGTGGGCCGACTGGCGCGGAGTCGGCTGATTCCCTAGTAGATCGGATCGAATCCGAGTCAGCCAAGGTGAGGTTGCCAAACTTGTTGGCGACGAAGTCGAGGCTTCCAAATGTGATCATATCTCCAGGGGAGAATTTGCTGCTGTTGACTCCAGTTGTCAAATCGATCGAGCTTGTTGAGGTTGATCTCGCCGAAGCCCCTACCTGGCGTGTCAACTGTCGATGTTTTACACCTGCAATATGAATATAGGGCTACTCGTCGAATCAAAACTCGGTGGACTGCAAAGGAACACAAGGGTTTTATACTGGTTTAGGCCCTCGATGTGAGGTAATACCCTACGTCCAGTTGTGGTGTATTTCCTTTGAGGATGTATGACTTGATCTTGGTGATCTTGCCCTCAGGGGGCGCCTTGCCTCTCCTTATATATTGGGGGATAGGGTTACAAAGTAGGAGTCCTAGTCGGACTACGACCAAGGGATCTCCTTCTAGAGATATAACGTGCCCAACTAGGACTGTATCTTCCCTATCATACGAGGTTAAGTCTACTGAGTGCTATCATATCTCTAATTACAAGGCTAGGCCCATCCTCTCTTCGAGTGGCCCATATGCTTGTCATGAGGTACCTGGGGCCCATGGCCTCCACAAGGCAGCTGGTCAGGGGTTCGCTAAAGGCACAACTCCTGAGTAGGGGCTTGAGTTGATCAACCAGACGAGGCCCATTGCAAAAATGATCACCGAGGAGTTGCCGCTGTAATTGCTCTGCCCAAAAAACAAACTCTTTTAAGTGGTCTGTGTATGGGGGAAAACAATCATGATTTGTATGTATTGTAAATGTATGTGCTTCTGTATCTTTTGTAAATCCTAGCTGAGTACTTGATTCATCATAGTCATCATTAGCCTTATCTGACTAGCTAGACTATACCTAGTTTTGAGGACCAACTTAAAAAACACTTGTCCGAAAAGTTAGCGTGATCGATATAAAACTTCGTGACTTAGATAAACTAGACTCGAGGCTAAGCAATAACAGGAGATATATCATCATGTAACCCCCAACTAACTACTTGGTTGGAACAATCAGCGTAGTGAGTCAGAGTAAAAAACTTTATTGATATATATATAAATTGAGTACAATGCTCAGGTGTAGAAAAGACATAGTTGGTCTATGTTCCATGAGTTGTTGACTAGGACGCCATCTTCAGTCTTCAGTTGGTAAGCCCCCGGGCATGTTACCTCAGGGATAATGAACGGCCCCTCCCACAAGGGAGATAATTTGTGCCTGTCTTTGGTGGTCTAAATTTTTCTCAATATGAGATCTCCCACCAAAAAGGCACAGTCACGGACATTACGACTGTGATAACGACGTAGGCCTTGATGGTATCTTGCTGACTGAATTGTTGCAATGTCCCTTGTTTCCTCCAACTGATCGAGCTCGACCAGTTGGTCTTCATTTAATTTTTGTTTAGAGTGGGCCCAAACTTGCGGGGAGCCAAACTCCACCTTGGTTGGTAACACGGCCTCGGCACCATTGACTTGGAAGAAAGGGGATTGCCCAGTTGCCCGACTGACCGTGGTTCGTAATGACTAGAGAACAATAGGAGTTCTTGTACCCGTCGCCCTGCATATGGTCGTAGTCGGTCGAACACCCTAGCCTTGATACCTTACAAGACCATGCCGTTTGTGCACTCAACATGCCCATTGCTCCATGGGTGAGCCTCAGAAGCATAATAGATCTTGATGTCAAATTCGTCACAGAAATCTTGAAGAATGCTGCTAGTGAATTCAGTGCCGTTGTCTGTGATGATGCGATTGGGAACTTGAAATCGGTCAATAATACCCATGGTGAAGTCTTTTGCCCTAGCCGCAGTAATAGTAGCAACGGGTTTTTTCCTCAATCCACTTTGTGAACTTTTCCACCGCGACAAACAAGTGTGTGAGCCCTCCTAGTGCATTCTTGAAAGGCCTGACCATGTCCAGCCCCCAGACTGCAAAGGGCCAAGATAGTGGAATTGTTTGCAACTCTTGAGCTGGTAAATGTGTTTGCCGAGCAAAAAATTGGCATCCCTGGCATGTTCGAACTATGCCTTTTGCATCCATAACCGTAGTCGGCTAGAAGAAACCCTGTCTATATGTCTTTCTGACTAATGTCCTAGATGCAGCGTGATTGGCACATATGCTCGAGTGGATCGATTGTAGTATATGCTTGCCTTGCTCAGCTGTAACACATCGCATGAGGACTCCAGATGCACTTCGATAAAAGAGTTCTTCTCTTACTACGATAAAGCTTTTGCTCCAACATTTGACTTGTTCAGCTTCACTGTGATCTTCCAGGAGCTCATCTTCTAATAAGAATCGAATGATTGGAGTTCGCCAATCTTGAGAAACAATGAGCACCTCCTTTGACTTTAGTTCTAGCTCAGTCCCTGACTGATCAGGGTCAAACTTTGTATTAACTAATGGCTCCAGCAGCTGCTCGACAAAAATTGTAGTCAGGATCAGTTGACACTTGGATCACATATTGGCTAGCTTGTCTGTGGTTTCATTGTATTAGCACAGAACATGATTGATTTCTAGCCTGTCAAACTTGTTTTCCAATTTCCACAGCTCTTGGCAGTATGCTGCCATGTCATTGTCCAGACACGTCTAGTCCTACATGACTTGGTTCACCACTAGTTGGGAATCCCCACGAACTACCAATCTTTGGATACCGAGTGATATGGCAATAAGGAGCCCGTGGATGAGTGCTTCGTACTCGGCAACGTTCTGGGATGCTGGAAAATGTATTTGAAGGATGTATTTGAGTTTTTTTTCCTATTGGTGATGTCAGAACAACACCACCTCCTGCTCTGCCGATCCGTAGAGAACTGTCGAAGTACATTGTCTAGTACTCAAGCTTGTCCGTAGGTGTAACTAACTGAACTTGTGTCCACTCGGCCACGAAATCGGCAAGTGCTTGAGATTTGATCGCTGTCCATGGTTGGAATATAATGTCAAACGCCATCATCTCGAGTGCCCATTTGGTGATTCTACCAGTGTCTTCACGATTTTGTAGGACGTCCCCAAGTGGAAACGAAGTGACAACTGTGACTTGGTGGGTTTGGAAATAGTGCAGCAGCTTCCGAACAGTTATGAGTAGTCCATAGAGTAGCTTTTGGACTTGAGGATAGCGTATCTTGAATTTGCCTAGGACTTCGCTGACGAAGTACACCGGTCGTTGTACCTTTCGGATGTGTCCTGGCTCTTCACACTCGATGACCAAAACCGTGCTAACTACTTGGGTAGTTGTCGCTAGATACAACATGAGCAGTTCCTAGGGCATAGGTCATGCCAACATGGGTGGGGATGTGAGAAATTTCATTAAGTATTCGAAGGCTTGTTGGGCTTTAAGCGTCCAATGAAAATTGTCAGCTTTCTTCAAAAACTTGAAGAAGGGCATCCCCCGTTCACCAAGTCGGGAAACAAACCGACTAAGTGCTGCCATGCAGCTAGTCAGCGTTTGCACATCCTTCTTGGTAATTGGAGGAGCCATGTTCATCATTGCGTGGATCTTCTATGGGTTCACCACTATGCCACGGTGTGAAATGATGAAACCAAGTTTTCCTGAAGGTACTCCGAAGGCGCACTTTTCCGAGTTCAACTTTATCTTCAATCTTCGTAGACTTTGAAAGGTCTCCTCTACGTCAGTGATGAGGTGTCACACCCTAAAATTAGCCACACAAAAATAATACCTGTGAAAATGTCCGTAGAAAAATAAATTAAAGGGCCAAATGAATTAATTAAATGCGAAAAATGCAAAATAATAAATTACTATGGCTGGGAGTATTTTTCTTATATTCCTCTTGCCAAAATATATTAATAGGATTTTTAATGAAATTTTCAGAGCACAGAAACTATTTTTAATAAGTCAAAAATATTTATCGGAATTAAATTTCACTGGAAAACCCTTTTTTCTTTTCTTTTCTTTCCTTTTTCCTTTTTCTTCTTTTTCCATCCGCTGGCCACCGGCCCAGTACTGCTCCTGGCTTGCCCGCGCGGCCCACGCGCGCCGTGCCTCTCCCTTGGGCCATGTCGGCCGCCGGCTCTCTCTCACTGCACCGTAGGGCCCGCCCATCAAACCCCCCCTCGCTCGCTCACCCGCGAACCTCCCCGCTGACAGGTTGGGCCCGGCTGTCAGGTTGTTCATCCTCCTCCGTTCGGATCGGGTGGAGGGGAAAATTCCCCTCCACCGTCCAATCGGCGCCCCGCCTCAGCACCCCACGCGCCCGTCCTCAGTTCAAACGATGGTGGACTTGGTCCACGCCTACTCCCCCACAATCTCTGCCGCTGTTGCTCCCTCTCGTGCAAGAATCGCGTGCATGACATCGCCGCCGCCGCCATCAATCCAGTGAGCAATTGGGCCGTTTCGGCCACGACCTCACCCGTTTGAGCGCTTAAAGACCTTTGCCATCCTCTTCTCTTCCTTTCCCCTCAAACCCGATGCCTCCGAGCTCCTAGCACCCGCACACGTAATCTAGAGCCGCACCGCGCTCCGCCATCTCCGGTCGTCTACAGATGCCGCTGTAAGCCGTCGCTAGACACGTGCTCGCACCACTAGCTCCGCCACACTTGTGCGAAGTCCGGCCACGCATTCGTGAGCCCTATGCCGCCGGAGGCCTAGTCTCGCCGTCGTCCTCCTCGGTAAGCTGTTCTGCCGGTTTTTCGTCATGCCTCCCCATCAATTCACTCAGCCGTTTCAGCCCTAATTTGTTCCCACGGCTTCGCCAGGACCTCTCAACTCGGCCGCTCCTCCGTTGCTAGAGATCTTTCACTGGAACGCCGATTTCGCCATCGTCCATACCCCGCCACGCCTATCACCTTTGTTCACCACCGTTCACCGCCTTCCGGTCATCGTGACCCCTCAGTGAGCCCTCCCTCATCTTCCTCGCTTCATCCCACAGCTCGCCGCTGTCCTCCGGTGGCCGGATGGTCGCCGGCGGCGACCATTGGGCCGCTCGCCCCACCGCGGTGTGGCCGCTCCGGCGGGGGCGAGCCTCTTTTCGTTCGGGGCCGTCCGATCTGCCTTGGGGCAGATCCGGACCAGCTGCGTGGCGCCCACACGGGTGCCTAGTTCCCCACCATGTCGGTGCCACTCAGGCGCCGCGTCGGCCCGTCGGCCCACCGTGGCTGCCGTGTGGCCACCTCCCGCTGGGCCGCGGTGGACTCGGTCCATTGTGCGTTATCCTCCCCTGCACCGCTGACCGGTGGGGCCTGCCTGTCAGCGCCGGCTCCCGGTGTTAGTGACGCAATAATCCATTTAATTGCGCAATAAATCATTTAATAGTTAATTTTACATTGGAAATAATAGAGAAAATTCCATTCAAATTTCATTAGATCCAAAAAAATGCTAAGAATTCATTAAAAATATTTTCAGCTAATGTTTGACTGCCCACATGTACTGTTTTTAATTTTTTGTGCATTGTCTGTTATAGAATCCGACACTGGTGACTCTTCCATGTACTACGAGGTTGTAGCCGAGTACGTCGAGCCGGAGCAAGGCAAGTCTCACTGTAATTTTGATCATTTTGTAACCATTTTTCGGTAAAATGCTTTGTTTATTTAAATAAACTGCATAATTTCATTATTTCATGCAGAGGGATTACAACCTTTACATTCATAGGACTATGCCTTAGTATTTAAACCTTGTTCCTTGTCACTTGGGTAAAAACATGATTAGAATACTATTCTTAGGATGCTTAGCCATGCTTAGCAACTTAGTTCATCTAGGAATTAAATATTATCATTTACTTTTTGGTTCGACTCAATGTTGGAAAATAGAATTTTGAGTATGTTACTATTGAATTACTAAAATGTGGTACAAATGGTGGGCTGTGGGTGCATGGTTTTGCATCTCGTGCCCATGGCAACTAAGGACTGGTTGCAGGAAGCCTTGAGCAAATTCTCGTACTTTCCACAAGCCAGTGTGGCAAGGCTGGGCTTGTAGCATCTTTCTCCTCCTAGGCACCGATGGTGAGGATGGGCGTGATGGAGTTGGGTCAGCCTGGGTAGGGTTGATCCACTTCCGGATCCATTGTGGCACAAGGGGGGTAGCCTGGCCAATTTGGGGTGTCCTGTTGGCAGGTGCAACCTTAGCGTGGTGTGGATGGTTTGGGAGAGGTTGTGTGAACGGTCCTGTCACAGCCTCTCACGTGGTATCATGGTGATGCACCGGCACACAAGAACGTGTGTGGGGCTGTGTCTTGTTGGTACAATTGTACACCTCTGATCAGAGTTAAACCTATTCAAATAGCCACGCCCCGCGGGTCATGGCGATTGGTCAAGACTCCGTGATTATTCTCACTTTACTTAATTAAAATGACTTATGGAACTGGTATAGTTCTTATGGATGGTTGGGCCTAAGGTTATGTGGTGTAACGTTAATCAGTGGAGGATTAACATGGTTCAATTAATCAATTTGTACTGTTTTGCGAACTACTACTGTTATACAACTACTTTTATGCAAACGAACCCTAGCCTATCCTTGCCACCTGTGCATTATGCATATTTGTGGGTGTGATTTGCTGAGTACTGTGGGTGGTACTCAGCCTTGCTCCTTTTCCCCTCTCAGTGGTGAAGTACGTGTCTGATGTTGATCAACTGGAGGACTAGGCTGGCTCCGTCGTCAAGATGCCTGTGGATTGGAAGCCCCCGCTTGGCAAGCTGTATATAGGCTTCGTTTATCTTTACCGCTGCATTTATGTAATATAATTTTATTTTATTTGTAAGACGGACTCTGTATGGCAACTTTGGAATTGTGTACCCTGGCTTTCTGGGACAAGGATTTTATACACATGAATGTTCAGAATTTCGGTGGTGAATTTCTGGGCGTTACAAGTTGGTATCAGAGCCGAATTTGACCGTAGGACCAGCCAAATGAAAACCCTAAGAGCCCTTTGAAATTCTCACTTGCATATGCTTCTCGCATTTGGAGTTATTTCGGGGAAAGTGGGAATTCGTTCTTGGATTGGGATAAAATCTTGGCCTTTTATTTGACTGAAATTTTTGAGTCCGGTCAAGTCTGGGGTGGAAATTTTACTCAAGGGTTATGGCATAGGAGTCCAAACTTTGGGAAAACAATGGTTATTAGGGTGATGTATGATTTTAGGCATGCATAAAATATTTCTATTTGCTTTGCAATTATTATTTAAAATTTAATCGGTACTATTTGGTTCTACTATATTATTTCGTCGGTCTCATGTTTACATACAAAATTATTTCCAGCATAAAATTGTTGTTATTTCCAAATTATTTACTGTTCACTTATTTGGATCTAAGCATACATTGATTCTCCCTCCTTGCCTTCTATAGATGGATGATCTCCCCAACCAGCGTGGTGCAAACATGGGCAGGTTTGTTGAAGACCTTCGTATGATGAGCTTTACTTTGGGGTACAGCCATGCCCCAGAGTACACTGCAGTGGAGCCCATGGAGGGTGAGCTCCCACACCGGGTTCGCTTGGAGCTGCCAGGTGAGTTGTACCTCCTACCTGCTAGGGAGGTCGAGATCGGCGGGTGTACCTACGATCACGCCTGCTAGGAGGTAGCTTTCTGTCTAATCAGAGAGCTACGTTGGAGGCACCACTCTACCCTCCGCACCACTGCCTACCACTATCTCCCAGCCGAGCTCACTACCAAGTCTACAGCACTTTCTAGCCGGCTGACAACAAGAACGACACCACCATTGTCCACATGAGGCGGGCGATGTGGGCCATGGATTACATGCACGCCAACTGTGTGCGTGCAGCCCAAGACAGGAAGGATGCCAACAGGATGACCATCATTGGTCTCCAAAACCAGATCGACTACCTAAAGAAGGAGGTCACAGAGCTGAAGGCATAGCCGCCACCTGGTGGGGCCAGGATTCATCTGACCCTGAGGAAGAGGACCCTTCCTCCGATGCGGGTTCAGTTGGCCCCTAGGAACGAGCCACACGCACCACCACCAACTCTAGCTCCAGCGCCAGCACCCACTCCAACTCCAGTGTCGGCACCAACAGCGATGGGTGACATGATCAGTGCGTCATCGAGCGACAGCAGTTCTCAGGGAGGCACCAGCATCCACGGGGCTTCACTTCCACCGACGACAGCAGCTCCTTTAGTGGATCTCACACCTGCAGTGAGGCTAGTTCCTCAGCTCATGGTAGTGTGGATTATGTGAGCGGATCCAGGAGCCGCACCGACGATGAGGTGGGCGATGAGCAGGAGCCAGAATACAACACGGATGACCACAGGAGCCGCTCAGAGCACTAGACGTGCCGTCCTTAGTTTCACCTTTTTTTTAGTTTGATTTCATGATTAGTTGTAATGTTAGGATGTTTGCTTGGAGTTAGTTGGTGGCATACCGTTTGTTGTGGTGTGTACACCTTAATTAGGAGTTGAACTGATTTTCTTCATCTTTTCAACTATAAATTTCAGTTAATTTAATTCAGTCACTTAATTATCACTCCTGTTGCTAAGCCTCCATTTTTCTCCTTTCCTCCCATTTCCATCTTCTCCTTTAGATGGTGAACACAAGGAACGGTAACCGCGCTGCTAGTGATGCTAGCGCTACCAACTAACAGGAAGGAGCACCCCAGAACCCAGGAGCTCCCAATCACATGCCACCTCTGCTACTAGAAAACCCGACGCTTGCATAGGTTCTGGCCAACTAGAACCAAATGTTGGCAATTATGATGCAGCAGATGCAACAAAATAATTTGCAGCAGCAGCAGCAGCTACCCCACATCCCGACCATTGCTCCTTAGTCAAAGCTGCCTGAGTTTCTGAGGGTCAGACCACCAACCTTCTCCAGCACCACCAACCCCATGGACGCCAACGACTAGCTGTTGGCAATCGAGAAGAGCTCAACCTCCTTCAGTGCAGTGATCAGGAGAAGGGTCGCTTTTGAACCCCCACCTCCAAGGTCCCGCATTAGCATGGTGGGACAATTTCCTTGTGACCCGTACTGCTACCACTAAGGTCACCTAGGCTAAATTTTGCCACAACTTCCGAAAGTCTCAAATTCCGGCAGGAATCGTGGCACAGAAGAAGAGAGAGTCCAGGGATGGTACAAGGAAATAGGACAGTCACGGAGTATCTTCACGACTTCAACCATTTGGCACACTACACGCCCGAGGATGTCCACACCGATGCGGAGAGATAGGAGAGATTCCTGGACGGACTGGACGACGAGCTGACCAATCAGCTCCTCTCAAGTGACTATCCAGACTTTGAGAAGCTGGTGGATAAGGCGATCCGCCAGGAAAATCAGCGCAACAAGGTGGAACCACAGAGAAAAGCGGCCCAGTTCCGGACTCACCAAGGGTAGCACCAGAGGCCATGGGTGATGCTGGGTCATGAAGGTGGACCTTCCACCTTGATCGTCCGCCACAGCGTCCGTTCCACCCGGGGCACTTCGGAGTCAACAGCAGCAATAGCGAACAGCACAACTGTCATCCCTCTCTGTGCCCACCAATGGCGCCAGCGCAGCAGAGTTAGCCACGGAGAGAAAGTGGGGGCAAGACCCTTACCTGCTTCAACTGCAATGAACTGGGCCATTTCGCCGACAAGTGCCCGAAGCCGAAGCGCATGGGACCTAGGCCTGCAGCACCCCAAAACCCCAACACCAGTCAGCAGGTGATAAAGGGGCGTGTTAATCATGTCTCCGTGGAAGAGGCGTAGGCTGCATCGGAAGTAGTACTAGGTACGTTTCTTGTGAACTCAATACCTGCAACCATACTTTTTGATTCTGGTGCAACACATTCTTTCATATCCAAGAAATTTGTGGGGACACATGGGATAAAAGTAGTGGAACATAAGATCCCTATGCGGGTTCACACACCTGGGAACCTCATGACTACAGCTCACTATAGCCCTTCAGTGAGCCTAGAAATCTAAGGATCACCCTTTCTAGCCAATCTCATCCTCCTAGAATCCAAAGACCTAGATGTCATCCTAGGAATGGATTGGTTGACCCGACATAAAGGAGTGATCAACTATGCTGACCGTACTGTAACGGTTACCAGTCTGGAAGGAAAGGTGGTTATCTTCAAATCACCAATGCCACAGAGGCAGGAAGCAAGCTTGAATCTGGTCATAGCAGAGCAACAGTCGGAAGGTGGGACAAAGCTAGAAAGGAAAATAGAGGACATTCCGATAGTAAGGGAATACCCAGATGTATTCCTGGATGATCTATCGGAGATGGCACCAGAAATGGAAATTGAGTTCCGGATTGATTTGGCACTTGGAACAGCGCCAATATACAAGAGGCCATATAGAATGGCACCAAATGAGATGGCAGAAGTCAAGAAGCAAGTCGACGATCTGCTACAGAAGGGTTACATCCAACCAAGCACATAGCCTTGGGGAGCACCAGTCATCTTCGTGGAAGAAAGACAAAAGACACAAGCGGATGTGTGTGGACTATCGCGCATAAATGACGCCACCATCAAGAACAAGTACCCCTTGCCAAGAATTGATGATCTATTCGATCAATTGGAGGGTGCCACCGTCTTCTCCAAGATAGACTTGTGATCAGGCTATCATCAGCTGAGGATCCAGGAAGAGGATATACTGAAGACGGCTTTCACCACTCGGTATGGGCTGTACTAGTGCACTGTTATGTCCTTCGTGACTGACAAATGCACCGGCCTTCTTCATGAATCTGATGAACAAGTTGTTCATGGAGTTTCTGGACCAGGGCCATCCCGGCAAATCCAGGGGCCCTGTGCGAAACTATAAACTGGGCCCTAGTGGACTAGTAAAATAGTATAAAAATGACATATATGCTATAATATAGTACATATAAATGAGATGTTTCAAGAATTATTCGTACCTATTCATTATTCAACTCTTGGTTTACATGATCTTCACTTGAAGAACATCATTCTTTAGTGTTCTTTTGAAATAATTCTTCAATGTATGCTCATAATTAATCTTCTCCAGGCATGTCACTCTCAAGTGCTATCATGGCAATCGTTAAGTCTTTCTTGTGTCATTGTAGAACACAAGTAGATTGACTCCGTGCGTGAGCGATCGAGCGGTGAGGGCGTGAGCGAGGTGCCGAGCGGCGAGGCAATCGCAAAAAGCCGGAACAAAACGATCGACAGATCGGGAATAGGAAGTGCTGCATCGGTTCATCTTTCGCAAGCTATTTGGGCTCCGTTTTGCTACGGATTGGGCTGAAAATCAACAAAATTAAAGCCTGCTACATGATTATACCTAAGGTGTACATTGTATTTTGGGGCCCTTGGAATTTAGGGGCCTTGTGTGGTCGCACAGCCCGCAGGGCCCAAGGATGGCCCTATTTCTCTGGACAAGTTTGTGGTGTTTTCATCATGATATCTACTACTCGAAATCAACAAAGAGCATGAGCAACATCTCGTTTGTCTTCAAGAAGTTGAGAGAGCACCAGTTATATCCAAGCTTAGCAAATGTGACTTTCTGGCTGAGTTAGAGAAGTGGTAGTTCCTTGGACACCCATACCGCCCAGGGAGTTGCTGTGGATCCAACGAACGTGGATCTGTTACCAATTGGAAAACCACCCAAAACAGTGATAGAAAGTGTGGAGTTTTCTCGGACTTCGAGGTATACCGCCAATTCAATCGAGAATTTCTCGAAGATTGCGAGACCATGACTCAATTGTTGAAGAAAGATGAAATTTGTCTGAAGCAGTGCAACGCAACTTCGAAGAACTCAAAAGAATGGTTTTAGCACCGGTTCCTATGTTCTCCTACTTACCAGATAAGAAAAATTTCCAGTGTATTGTGATCATCTCGCCAAGGCTAGGATGCATGTGATGCAAGAAGGTAGAGTTGTAGCCTGCGCATTGCGTCAGTTATGCCCCCATGAGGGCAACTATCCGACCCATGACCTGGAATTGGCCACGGTAGTCCATGCTTTGAAGATTTGGCGGGATTACCTCATCAGTAATCTGCAGTGAGATTTACACAGACCACAGGCTTGAAATAACATATTCACACCAGCCTGACTGAACCTCCATTCAAAGAAGGTGGCTAGAATTGATCAAAGGATTATGGTGTGGGGATACACTATCAACCCGGGAAACAAGCCAACGTCGTGGCAGATGCTTTGAGTAGGAAAAGTTACTGCAACCTGCTCGAGCAAAGTGTTGTGCAGGAAGTACAGCAAAGTTCGAGCGTCTGAATCTGGGTATCATCGACCCCTGGATTCATGGCAGCCCTAGAGGCCCAGCACACGTCTTCGATCAAGTTTCGGCGAGCACAGCGAATGATCCCAAAGATTAAGAACTTTAAGAAAGAAACATGAGTTGGAAAAGGCAAGGATCCACTGAAAGACAAAAACGGGACTGTCTGGATGTAGACACTTGTGTGTCCTAGAAAACAGGAAACTC